>WAAG01045820.1:124143-196185 GCA_013390105.1 Tichodroma muraria
TTAATTGTGAGCATTTGTACTGCGTTCTGTTTTCTTTTCAAATTTCCAGTTGAAACTACATTTATTGTCAGATGTGTGAAAATTGCAGCTAAAGCTCCTCAGATGTTTTCCCTATTGACTTTCAGATCAAACCCATCTCAAGCAGTTCTCTCCCGGCCTAGTCCCAACTCTTGTACTCCCTTGGAAGTTCAAGATTTCTGTCAGCATTTTCCATCAATACAGCATCCTGCAGACTCACAAATCTACTTCAAGAAGCTTACTACCTTACCCTTCCCTATTCTTGGAAATGCCAAAGCAACTCTGTATCCTAAGACCAACTCAATGCTCCTAAAACAGAAACACTTACTGAAGAAAGGTTGACTCAGTACAAGAAATGCACAGAGTCAGGAAGCTCACGCAGGATTTCTGCATGCAGTTGCACTTCCACCACTGTGTTTCAGTAGTCACACATTTGCTAACACCTCAGAGAAGTTTATCTGTAATGCTGCCACTTGCAACCAGTCCAATTATCTCTGCTCATTCAACAATTAAACACACAGCTCTTATAAATGGCCCAAACACACTAGTTGAACATTCAGGAGATGCTCACATCTGTGAACGATGTTTATCATGTGATGACAAACGCAGCAAGATCTTACTCAGGAGTCCTACACAGATGAGTGAATGGGCAGAATGCAGCCCCCTGCTGCAGGGCCAGGGACTAAACCCACAGCTGATCCCGATTGCTGGGGCTCCAACACAACTACCAGCACGCAGCTATGAGATAAGTATTTCTCAACAACTTATCAAGAAATTATTTCAAGTAGACTTGATACAGACATGATCCTGTAACTTAACACGGCGAGAGAAATCCAATCTCTCTTGACCAGCTTCAGCTCTAGGGTGAGTGCCGTGGCTGCCATGAGCTAGGACTTCACAGCAAGATCTAACTGAATCAAAAATGCAATTTAGAGGGCTTTGAAAGATGAACAAGTTTGAACTCAACCAGCATATGGCACTTATTAGATGAAGAAATGGGTATGAACTGCAAAGCTGTCTTCCAAGAGCCCACAGTTATTCTTTGTGATCTCTGGAATTTCACAGCCACTTTGGGGCCCAGAGTGTCAAAATAATCTGACAGTGAAGCCGGGATACACCCAAGGAGACACTGAGAGGGAAATATGATAGCATCAGCAGAGGAGCTCAGTTACACAAAAGGAGAGGTGTGGCTGAACCACAACTTTTCTGATTCACATCAAGGCTTTCCCAAAGTTGAGAGCTGCACTCTCTGAGGAGGACGGTACAGACCCAGAGCTACACTTTATTTTCACTACCTGCTGCATTGGGACGGTAGTGATAAAGGAAGGAAGAAGTGTGAGGAGAAGCCAAGGTGGGCTCACCAGAGTGTGTCCTGAGGTGTCCTGTGAGGGCGTCCCTCCGCCGGCAGGCGTAGCTACAGAAGGGACATTTGAACGGTTTCTCCCCAGAGTGCAACTTGATGTGCCTCAGCAGGTTCCCCTTCTGGGTAAAAGAAGCTCCACATTGGTTACAGTGGAAGGGGCGTTCACCTGGAAGGGAAGGGGAAGGGAGAGAGCTGTCAACACACATCGGAGGATGCACAGAGGCCACTTTCCCACTCTGTACCAGTGCCATTGCACATGGGTACAGTCCCCACCACCACCATCGCACGGCACTTCTAAAGTCAGAGGCCGTTTCTTTTGCACAATGGGCAAAGCCTCCAATAGTGATTTGAGGCTCTTTCCTTGAGGTGATCAATGCTTCCTGGTTTTCTTGAAAGTTCTTCACCTCAGAGCTTCTATCCTTCATAAAAGATGAGCTCTGCTGAAAATTTAGATCCATAGCTGCGGTTTTGCAGTATTTACTTCTATGGTTTTGCACTTATTTCTAGCATAGGTCCAATCCATACGAGTGTTCAGAACTTATCGTAACAACTGGACATTAGCAAAGGAGTTAAGGTCTTTGGTTCAAACCAGACCTTTTGCTTGTGTTCTACTTTAACTGACAGCCCTTTTTAAATGCTGCTTTGCATTGCTAGAGTGACATGGAGGGCATGGATGCGAGTGAGGAACAGGGGTGCAAGCTCTGGGCAGTACTGAAAAGTTGAGAAAAATCTTACACCATTAAACTGTGAAACAAGCAAATTCGCACTCTACATAAAACAAATTAAAAAGACTGATTTGATGAAAAACCAACAGAAATCCTAAACCTTACTGTATCACTTCATCCCATGTGTTCACACACACTCACACACACATCCAAAGCTTATTTTTATGTTAAGCCTTCATATTTGCCGTAAACAGTGGGGATTGGGTCTATTAAAAAACCCCCACCTTTTTAGAAAAAATTATTATTTAGAGGAAAACCCCTGATGAACTCACACAGGCTTTCTGGAACATTATCAAAACCATACTCTGTATCAACATTTGTTGAGGACAGTCAGACTGCTCCAGCAGTCTTGTGCAGGCAGTCAGCTCTAATCACCTGCTTATGTCCTGCTGAGCAAATAAATTGAACACAAGCATATATCTGTGCTAGCCACTTGTCCAAGCTCTTTACTGCAGCTGGACTTTAGATCACAGAATTCCAGAATGGTTTTGGTTGGAAGGGGCCTTAAAGACCATCCAGCTCCAACCCCTGCCATGGGCAGGAGCACCTTCCACTATCCCAGACTGCTCCAAATCCCAACCAACCTGGCCTTGAACACCTTGAGGGATGGGACAGCCACAGCGTCTCTGGGCAATCTGTGCCAGGGCCTCACCTCCCTCATAGGGAAGAATTTCTTCCATATATACCTGATTTAAATCCACCCTCTTCCAATTTAAAGCATTACCCAATGTTTACACCAAGTAGGTCCCCAGCTCAACAAGATCTTGATCATCAGATTTCAGATCTAAGCGACCTCGTCCACATCTTTCAGTGTATCACCTATTATGGAATCTTGGGGATTCTTGCTGGGACCTTCTGAGTTTGAATGCAGTAGCCTGATCTTGTGAAAAACAAACACATCCTGTGATCTTTCGCATCTCTTCAAAGCCTTTTACAATTTCTTTAAAACGATTATTCCCTCGCTGGATAAAATGAATGCTACATTTGTATCAAAGTAGTTCCTGTGTCTGCCTAGGGTGAAGTCCAAAACACATCTGGAGATTCAAATGGAGGGAGAGGGAGCGAGAGAGCTCTTACAGATGTCCACAAGCAATTCTTGTGTCAGTGGTTCAAATCACTGCCAGGACTACTGCCAGGATGCTGCCAGGCGGGCAGCACAAGGTGTGCCATGTATATGCCATACTCTGCAACTTCATTTCACACATGGGAGATGGAAATCACATCTGAGGCCGCCGCAGAGGTACTCAAGGAGATACTAAGGTTCCTACAATCTCACCGAGAACATTATGGAGTAATAAAAATAAAAAAAAATCACAGCACAAAGCTCTTCTTCCAATACACTGAACACGAGCTCATTAGAATTGATAAAGAGTTTGTGGTTTCCCTTTCAAACTCCCACACTATACTTAAATGATCTGATTAGACATTATCTTCTTTTGTATCATTTCAAAATGTCCATAACAGAGATCTGTAAAGAGACTGCAGTAGAAAAATACATGGGTTTTTTTTCTTTTCTGTTTTGCTTTCGCTGTCTGAGAAAACAGGCAAAACCCTTTCCTTTGATACTTTTCTGAGTATTCTGGAATGATAGCTTCAGTTTCAGGATGACAACATGAAAGAAGGTAGCACGTTTCTTACCAAGTCTAAAGTCCTTCCTTTTACTCCTGCTGTATTTAAAATTATGCAGCCACTGCATTTTACCCACTACATCACCCACTTATCTCTGACATTTTGGAGGCCACATATGAGCAGGTATTACTCCTCCAAAAACTGGCTGCTCTAGAGATGCTGAGAGCTTTCAGTCAGGAATGCAAATAGTCACCACAGTTTGATGGCAAAGACGACATGAAAACACTCACCACAAAATCACTGTAGTCTGCTCCTCTCTTGCAACAGAAAGAATCCGCTCCACTAGCACACTTTACCTTAAATAACCTTTGTATCTATTTAAAGCCAGCTTGAATTAATTTCTCCTACTGGCTTCATTCCGGGTAAATAGCTACTTTGATGTGTTTGTTACAGTTTTGTCCAATCACTCAATTCCAGCTCCTTGTTTAAGCCGCAGGCTTGAGGGATGCAATTTTGGTCACACCTTCGTGCTATTGATTAGCAGCTTTTACATTTAGCACAGCTAATCTGAGAGGCCATTATCCAATAGAAGGGTGCACAAAGAGAAGTAAGGACTGCATAGCAAGAAGATTCTGTTGGTTTTCCAAGAACTGTGCTGTCTGATGCCCACTCCAGATACTAGCAAACAAGCCTTTTTTATCACTTCAGTGCCTTGAGAAGACTGTGTTCCAATTATTTCTCCTGCTGCCTTTTCCCGGTAGTTTTGTAAACTGTTCTCCAGAATTATTACTTCCCAGGAACAAAATAACAACCTTGACATCCTTACTCACCTCCCTCACTTTTTCTGTGAAAACACAGAGGTTTTATCCATAAGCTGAAATCAATCACACTTCAAACTAAACATCCACTCACAAAAAGTCTTTAAACACAGCGTTTCTCTACATGATGGTCCCCGACAGTGTTTAAAGTGTTTTTTGGGGGTGATGGCAACACAAGACATACCTGGAACTATGAACCTATTAAAGGTAGCACACGTGACTCCAAGAGAGTAATGCCAATTATAAGCACAAATTATAAGTGGTGTATATAAATTATAACTAAAATTAATTATAAATGGTGTGCTCCCCCACCACTTACAGCTATGCATTTCCTGCTTGACTCTCTGTTCTTATACTGATTTAATAAAATAAGAACTCTGCTGAAAGGCAACTAAGCAAGTTCTGTGCTTTTCAGCACTGGAAACTATGTGACTGCAACGTAACTACAAAATACTTTTAGTCTACTTTAAGTATTAAACCTTTTCTCTATTACTGAGCTAAACCAGGACAGAAAACCCTCTAACTCAGTGACTTTCAGAGTGGCAAGAGGGGGAGGGAGAGCCAACCAACCAAAAAAAAATGTTTCTTTTCAACTCCAGATTTAGAGTCTAAAGCCAGACAAAACCAGGAATGCCTAAAAACGCTTGCTCTCCAGCAGAGGGAATTTAATTATCTAAGTTACTTCAGGAATGGACAAGGCACGGTAAGCCAGAGCTGCCAAGTATTATCTTTCCTAAAGGCTTTGTAAGAGGGGCTTGTGCCAGGGAATAATTAAATTAATAAATGAATACATCCATAGAGCTTTATCATTTTACAGCTAAATAAAATATTAATTAAAAGGTATGATTTCAATATTTACCTCTAAATTACAGTAAAATACTGCTGAAACCTCACAGTTCATTGTTTTAACATGCATCCATTACTGCTGTGTCTTGTCCAGGAAAAAGAAAAATGAATAACAGTAATGAACTATTACTGCTCTTGAGTTACACGAGTATCTGAGGCACACAGGTTAACTTGCTCTCGTGTAAACAAATCCTGAGACAAATGGTGAAGTGGACCCCTGAAGACAGACAGGCAAGACATGGGCTTTGCTTTCACGGTATCTTTAATACATGACAGCTGGATGGAGACTTCACTGCACAAGTTACGAGTGCTGGCTGGCTGATACAACCTGAAACCAGGCGAATGAACCGATGAACTTCCTACTAATAGATTTCACAGATGTCAAACGCTGTTTCAAAAAGCAAACCAACTCCTTTTTCTGCTTAATTGGAAGCTTCCCTGCACAACAGCACTCCTTTCCCGCCTTGGCACGGAAGTGCCGTGCAGAAGTTTCAGTATGAGTTAATCTTCTTTGAATCTCAAACCAATGCAAAACACTGATATTTTTTCTGCAAAGCTGAGATATTTTCTGTATTAAAACAGAAATTTGACTGAGGATGTGGAGCCCACAGACCTGGCAACCAAGGAGACTTAGATTTTCCTAGGCCTTGGCTGGTAACATTTGTCCCTTTGAAATCAAAAGGGGAGTGACTCACAAATTAATGCACTGCTTCTCAATAATAACAGTCAGGGTATATAATAATAAGTCAGAGTATTCCTACAGCAGCAGTTCTGCTAGTCCTGCCAGGAAACTGTCCAAAAAGCAGGTCCAGAGGGACTTCAACATCTCCCCTGGTTAAACGTATCTGGGAACTCAACCTTTTTTGTGCGGCAGACACTTTTGAAATGCAAAGTATAGCTTAAGTACTTCTCAAACGGGGTTTTTTTCTTTCCAGACTCTTAACACTAAATTACTGTGCCCATGCTGCCATCAGAAAGTATTTGCTCTTACTAATAATACCGATTTTCACCCTTCCACAATAGGCTTTTTGTTAATATTCATTTTGTTAAAATGAAACCTTTCTCTCGATTCATCAGATGCTGCAACTGCTGTGATTCTGCTCCATCCCAGGAGCACAAGGGAATTATCAGTGGTGCTCCCAACACAGTGACAGCAGTGAGCTCCAACCTGCGTTTACCCAAGCGAGACACAGAGCAGCAGACTTCGCTCCATTTCTCTGTTTGTTATTCCAGGCACCATAACTAGCGTGCATACCTCCTTACTGTTCTATCTGATTCACTCAACAGCCTGCACATCACATGAAATCAGTGATTTTAGCAGGGCTTTTTGTTGGAAAAAACCTGCTTCCAGACAGGGCAATTTATTATAAAACAGTAGTGACAAATCTCTCATGAAAAATTCCTGGGAAATCCTGGGTGATTTCCAATTATCCGTTGCACAAATTTATGCCTGCATTCTTAAGACAGAAAAATCTTTCAAGTGAACTTGGCAAAACTATCAGAAGAGTTTAGTTATTGAGTACTGCAAGTAAAACACATCCTTCTGCCCAGAGCAATTTCAAAAATCTCAGCTCCCCTTCCTTATGCTTAAGTAGAAAAAGAGATGACTTTTCAGAAAGTTAGACTTCAGAACCTAAGTAGAAAACTGGACTTTCAGAAATTTAATCCTAAAATTTTTGATTCACTGCCAAATCTAGTAACACTGCAAGAGACAGGAAGGCTGAACTAGGTTACAAATTAGAAATTAAACCAAAAAAACCCTTTCCGACACCAAAATGAGAGAGGCAGTCCAGTGGAGTTCACCAAAATGTGTTTATATGACTGTTTAAATTTGCTCCTGGTTAGCTGCTTAGGCATACAAGTCTTTTACATGAAACAACACAGCTGGGTTTTTCCTCATTTATTACTTCTGTCCTAAAAACTTGAACTCTGCATGGAAAAAAAGTTAAATTGCATTCAGAGTTCCAGGGTTGCATATCTTCAGCTGTGGGTGCTAAAGCAGTGGTTGAAATCTCTCTCATGAGCATGTAACTCATTTCACTGACTTATGGTATCAAAATGCTTGTGGAGTCCAAGCAAAGATCTGAGACTGTCCTGCAGTTAACACCCCCAAAAAAGCCTATAAGTAACATACCAGCAGCCCAAAGTAAGAGTGGGGAAAGGTTGACATATCACTGCCTCTGCCCAGGCTGTGCTTCGCCACTGTGCTGCTGCTGCATCCACAGAGAGAAAGCATTTAACCTCTGTGTTTTATAAAACTATGAGGATGAGAAGCTATGGAAGCCCAGTCCCCAGAGGTGTCCAAGGCCAGGCTGGACAGGGCTTGGAGCAACGTGGGCTCGTGGAAGGTGTCCCTGCCCATGGCAGGGGGTGGAATAAGATGGGCTTAAAGGTCACTTCCCACCCAAACCATTCCATGATTCTATGATGCCAGCCTTCCCTTAGAAACAAAAAGCATTTCAAAATCTAGCAGTGAACTAGATAAGGGACTGGATGTTACAGGGGAGAAAAAAAAATCTAGGAAAAAAGGTCACAATTCACAGCAAAAGGGAGAACAACACGCGAACCTCGAAGAGCACAGAAGTATCAGCATGGCTATAGCAGAATACGGTTCCTGCTTTACCAGAAACAAGGAGCAAGGAATTTTAATTCAGGCCCACAGCAGAAAGCATACAGAGGTGAGAAATCACTGAGGCTCCTTCTCATGATCTCAGAAAACCTGGATTATTTGCCTCTTCTCCTTCCCCCCTTCCCTTTACATCCCTAAGCACAAATCCCTGGAGTATCCAATGGCAATATTCTACGACCAAGTCATCTCCTGCAGTAACAAAAATCTGATAGAGATCCTACAACTTGAGGAATGTGCTGTAGAGTATGAAATTTGGACCAAAAGAAAACGGTATGGGAAAAGAGGAAAATAAGTCCAGCTCATGCTGTTTTTCTGACACAAGGATGTGGCACATGAGGGAAGGGGGTTACCCTGCCCACTAATGCAGGGAGCATCACGTTTAATTTCCACACCAAGCATTCTATTTATTTTCTGTCAGCAACGACAAATAAATAGAAAGGCCTTCTCCTGGTACCCAGGCAGATTACAGAAACACTTCACCTCAATCAGCAGTTTTTCAGAGAAAGGCTGTGTTTGGCACAATCAGCAGTGCCATGGGCCCTGTGATGGAAGGGCCACAGACCAGAGCATTACTTGGAACATGATCTGAAGGATAAATGGGCAATCCCAGCTTGATCTATCACAGGAAGGGGTGACTGCACACCAGGATCAGAGATAGGACACTGAGCTCACCTACTCTGGCCTCACCCACGACACAGTTTATTTTCCCCATCCCTCTATCTGTTTGACTGAACTACCATAATGTGGCAGGGAAGACAACTGCTCTTCAGGAACAGAGGAACAATGGCTGGAGAAATGCCCCTCTCTGCGCCTAGCACAGCCAGAGCCCACAGCACAGCTCCTTGCCAAGCCTCGATCCCCTGTGCAAGGAAGGCTGCGCTCACCCCAGCACACACACAAATTACAGCCTCTGCTATGGACCACAGCGTTTTGGGTGATTTACATAAAATGCTGACAGGTTTTCGGGGAAGGGAAAAGCACTTCAGTTTTTGCCAAGGCAAACAACTGACCAGATCATGCTTTGGTTGTGTGCAGTTAAAGAAGAGAGTGAAGCAGGATTCAGCTCCCCAAACATACTTAAATTGGCTTTGAGAGGTAGGGATGTACATGCCAGTTGGATTAGCTGATAAAGAATGTCATCTGTTTCCACTCACTAGGGACAACCTCCCTTCTCTCCACCATTCTCCCTTGGGCTGCAAAACCAGACTAGCCACAGGTCAGGGCTCATTCCAGAGCTGGGGCCAGCCCATCACGCCCCACTGCTGAGGAAGTGGCAATATATTTTAAAACACTGCGCTTCACAAGATAGATACCAGTATGTTAAAAATACGCCTTAAAATCCAGGATGTGGAAATCCAAGCAAATTTCTCCTTCTGTTGTGGACAGCAAAGTAGCAGCATGTATTAAAAAACAAACAAACAAAGTGGAGAGAAAGAAAAATCCTCTGCAAAATTTGCCAACTGGTTTACCGAGAACAGAGCACCGAGCTGCACATTAAAAGAAATGCCATTTCTATATGCTTGAAATCATCTGTATAGAACAGTACATCCCAGCTCCTCTGCTCTGATGGGAAAAGAGTCAGAGCTCTCTGAGGAACCAGCAGTAGCCCGAAGGAAAAAGCTACCAGTTATGCAATTGCTGCCCAAGCACCCGCAGACGGCCGTCTCACCCGCACGCAGAGGAGATTTTGTTTCTTTCGCTTTGAATTTACACATCTTCTGTAACATGAAAAAGACAGCTTGCCTATATTTTAAAAATGCACCAGCTATTCAGTATCTGAGAAATGCAGACCATTTAATTAAGTACCTAAATCTAAATTTAGCACAGCTCGAGTTCAAATACATGGACTCTGATGCACCTACAATACATATGCTCAGATACATGCAAGCACCAGTGAAAACTTTTCGGGAGGTTGCAAGCTGGAGACTCAGTCTGGTACATTCTTGTTTCTCTTACCCTCTTCTAGTAACAGCACGTCAAATTGTTAATCAAGGTTTTGATTCTCCAGCTAATGCTTTTCCCCTCTTGTAATTCCTGTCTAAAATAATGAGCGCATCATAAACGGTACTGCCATGCTTCGAATTACACACTTAGGTCAAGTTTTTATCAATACAACTCATATACAGGAGATTACCTATAAAATATATATTTATTATCTCTCTGTACAGAAATTCTATTGATTTCTTGCCCATCAAGAGCACACTACTGGACTGCAAACTACCAGGTTTACAAAGGGATTCAGTCTTTCTTACTCTACTCTAAAACTTCACATTTCTTTTTGTATCTTCACAGATCTCAGCCAGTGTGAGTCTCTCACCCCATTACATAATAGCAAAGATAAAAAGCAAAATATCAAAAAAATCCAAAGAACAAACACCTGCTGAGGCTCCACCACAAAAACCTGTGCTTAACCTTAATAAGATTCAACTGTGTATCCAAAGTTAAGCATGTCTTGAAGCCCTTCAGGTGACTTACATGTGCTTAAATCTCATAAAAGTTAAGCACAAGCTTCAGTGCTTTTTTGAATCAAAGGTAGACCGCTGCAAGACCAGAGAGCATCATCTTCTGGCACCACCTGTACTTCTGTTGGAGGTGACTAATGTTCCCACCTGAGGAGTGGGCAGCACAGGGGAATGAGTACCAGCTTCCTGGGCACACCATTGTACCACATGAGCCATAAGTCCCCTGAAACACCCCAGCTTAAGCTCAAGGCCTCATTTTTCAAACCACAAAGATCCACCCAATCAGCATATTGCAGAGGTTCCCTTTGCCTCTTAAATTCCCAAACCCACAAGCCTGATAAGCTGTTTGGACTCCAAATGGTAATAAAAACACAAGTGCTGGGAGAGACCAAGCATTGAAAGCTGCCTCCAGAATGGCATTGAGATGGCGTGGGGGAGCCAGGTGGGTGGTTCAGCTGAGGTGTCCCTGAGGGAGCTGTCACAGTGAGCAGCAAGCCCACCCCTGGCATCAGGATCACGGGGTAACGAGTGTCCCCTCCAGGGTTTGCTCATCCCAGGCCCAGCCATTTCCAAAAGAAGTGTGAGATCCCCAGGAAGCTGCTGGTCTTGTCCACCTGTGAGCACCTCCAATGGAAGAACATCTAAGACTCCTCTTAAAGGCTCAAAAGCTTTGCACTGCACACACACAAACAACACGACCCACCCGCCCCTATGCCAGAGAATGACTCCCTCCATCTTGCTTCAGTCAAGAACAGTAAGAAAAGCAATTTCCAGACTTTTGCGCTGTTTTTAAGAACAAAAGGCTGGAAATCAAAGTAAAGGAAGCACCATTCTTGCCAGAATTTGGAAAGCAGGAAGAAAAACAAAACCAATGAAGCCCATTTTCCCCCCTCTTCAGCCTCCTGCTACCCCAAGAATGAAAAGGGAAGAGAGAAGAGTTGTCAGGTAACATCAACATCGCCACAGATTTTCTTTCAGCTGCTTACCAGTGTGGCTCCTTTTATGTACCATTAGCACATTGGGCCCAATGCAAACCATGCCACAGACGTCACATTTCAGTTTACCATTCGGAAGCCGGATTCCTCCCTCGCTTGATAGCTCCTGGATCTTTCTGTTATCCACCATCTCGTTACTCCCAATGAAGGGATCTTCCAGGCTGCTTCCTCCATCGTGAGCTCTGATAATATCTTCATGAATCAGGGGCTTCCTGTCAAATTCCTCATCACTTTGCATTTCTAGCTTTACTGAATTTGCTGAAATTAAAAAAAAATAATAATAATTAAAGTTAAACCCATGTATTTTCCAAGTTCCCAACTACTAATACCATGATAAACTTTTTACTGTTATCAATATTAAATCACAGCCTTTAAGCTCAAACCATCACGAGAGACTGGTGGTGGTGGTGGCATCACAAGTCACAATCGCTAATTTCTCTAAGCCTTTGGTTTGTTTTCAATTTTTGTTTAATTCCTAACTCCTATCCCTATTTTAAAGCTTAAGAACTCAGGTACAGTCTGACTCAATCCTGCTGCATCTCTGCAACTTTTGGCAGGTGTCTAAGAACTGACCTCCTCCTTCTCAACTTGAACCATGAGAATTGCCTTCTTCTCAAGGAGCCAAAGCTACAGGAGCAAAGGCCAAAGCCAGAGCTGCTCCCTCCAGGCCTCTCCTGCCCAGTGCCCCGAGCGGCAGGGTTCCCAAAGGCACAGCACAAGGAAACAAAGCAGGATTGTTCCAAACGCAAAGATCTAGTGAAGCCAGGCTTGTGGGCTGTGCCAGTAATCTCCAAATCACCCTGCCTGCACAGACAGGTTCCCTGATGGAGGGGAGACCAGTCTCTGGATGAGCCTCCAGTGCTTTTTTGCTCCCACTTCTGATTCACGTCAATGGGACACTGCCAAGGCAAACAGGGCTGCAGCGAGACCTACACTGCTGGATTATCTGCATCTGCAAGCAAAATACGGGCACTTGAAGACTTTTCACATCTGCCTGGTGAGACTGGTGGGCTCACTGCTGATTTCTGTGATCCTGAGGTGACAGGATAAACCTCCTCTAACCATTGAGAGCTTGTGGGATCAGCATGCCTTAAAAAGAAACAAATGTACCGGGCTTTTTCACAAGGGGGTGTCAGTGCAGGGGTGTTTTAATCACCAAATGCCCCCATTGCGATGCCTCAAGAGCTGGTTGAACCTGCCAAAAGGCCCATCCCAGAGTCAGAGCCTTCATCCACAGTGTCAGCCAGAAGGCAAGCCCACGTGTCTGCTTCCCTAAGCCTTGATCCTGCTGAGGGGTTTAACAGGGAGGTGATTCAGCCTTCATATCTAAGCAGTCTTTGACCTCTGTACTAAAGCCATTGGCACGAGTGCCAGTGACAGCAGAGGACCTGGAGCACAAATCTGTGCTCTGGGCCTGCCCGGTGTCACCAAACTCGGGCCACATATGCTCCTTGGCAACTTGGTCCCCCATCCAAGAACCAAATGAAGGAATTATAAGTAAACACTGTAGGCATCACAGTTTCAAACAGCTGGCCTGGAAATGTCAGAAGAAAAAACCCTACTATTTAGAGTTCCTCCTTCATCTCCCTTCCTTCCCCTTGTGAGAAAACACAGGGTTCAGATACTGATGTTGACGTTGCAACTCTAAATCACTGCTGTTACTACCAGGGAAAACATAATGAACAGGATAAAGGAACGAGAGACCAAGCAACGGTAAGATGTTTCTTTTTAATCATAAAAATGTTGAAACATCTTTCACTACTCATCAAGGCACTAATGGGAGCCAAGAAATGAAAAGAAATTACTATTATGGCAAAGCCCATCCAGAGCAAGGACACAGCTGCATCAGATCACAGTAGACCAGTATCAGCACAGGCACTGCCATCCAAATGGTCTGTAACTACAAAATATTTGAGTGCCTCACTTATAGAAGGGAATTAATATTTTTGTTGCCACAGAGATGCATTTATTGTTCTTAAAAGAATAAAAACCGGCCCAGACTGAGAGGTCAACTAGGACGTGGCCCCAGGGGCAGAAACAGTCAAGAGGAGGCAGTTTGCATGGGGAGCAGGAGGGGACTGGCCCCACCACGGCAGCAAGAGAAGCCGTGGGAAGCCATCCTGCCCTGGTGCTGAGCCCAAGTGGCAGAGCCAACAGCCTTCTGACTGGGAGGATCTACCTTTGTGGAGGGGCTGAGCAGGAAGAAGGAAGAGCAGGCGCTCTGGCAGCTCCGAGGGCTGTCAGGGAGAGAGCCGAGGTCCCAGACCCACCTCCCCATGGAAAGCACACGCTGGTGATTTACGGACAGCCCACTTTCAGAGCGAAGCAATGGCAGTTCCTTCTAATAATAGCAGCCTTTCGGGGTATTCAGCAAGGCTGAGAATGAAGCCCAAAGAAACGGTTCGCTGGCTTTAGGAGCAGGATTTAATACACTCGGCCACACAAGTAGCTACAGCAGAGCCAGAAATACTGCCCTGCGCTCCTCACCTAAAACCCCAGGTTTCTGCCACGAGCCTGCACGCTGTCCTGGCACAGTACTGCACAAAATATCCAAAAGCCACATCCCAACTGTGCATATTTACATGTACTCACAAGAGAAAGTCTTAAATCTTACGTGTCTTCCTACATATATCAATTTTTGTCTGTTTCTCTGATTTGGAATAATAAACACTTGAGTGCAGTTAGTGCTGAGCACCACGACTTCCCATTCACAGCTGTGGAGCTCTGCCTGCTCAGCATTCATGAGGAACAAGGCTGTGAGAGCTTACAAATGGGAAGACCACTTACTTTATCCTCCTTCCCTTAGCACTTCTTTCTGCTGAATGACGCTTTCATGCAACAGGATAAGCAGCACAAGCAAGCGGCGAGAGCCGTTTGCTGAAGCACAGCCTCCCCACACACAGAGCTCACAAAGCCCAAGGAATTCACGCCGCATCCTTCAAAACATCCCAGCTGCGCAGGCCGTTTGCTCTTCCTCCTTGCCTCACCTTCGTGCACACGGAGCACTTGCCACTGCCATTTTCAGAACCCCCCTGGCAGCTGCAGAAAGGTTTGCTCCAGCTGGGACCAGCCGCAGGTCTCCAAGGAGGGGAGCAGGGATCTCCCCGGCTCCTCGCGAGGGCTTTGCTAATCAGGTCATCTCCCCTGCCTTACATCATACCGGTGTATATATTAGGCTGTGTGCTATCTTGCATACAAACAGGCACTTAAATTGCATATAGTTTGTTTTCTCTGCTCTCAGTCAGTCTCGGAAGCTGCAATCATTTAGTAGTGGCACTGTCTTTGTTTTCACCTACAGCACTGAGGGAGCACAATGAACTCTGCTGCAAAGGAAAAAGAAATGTTCAAAGGGATGTTGATGGCTATCCTGCATCATACACAAGGCTCCACATCAAATTTCACTCTATGTTCCCTTGCCTTTCTTGTTCATATGCTTGATAAAAGCATAAATAAGTAAACGGATTTTGTTGGAGTTTTTTTAAGCTTTTGGGACATTCCTAAAAAACAAACAAACAAACAAACAAACAAAACCAAAAAAACAGCAAAAGAGATAGCAGGGATAAAACTGTAATCCAGCTCACTGCAAAAGCATGAACAAACCATATCCCTCCAGTTAATACACGTTCCTTCTACTCTTTCCAGTCCAGCAAAACACCTTGTGGGGAAAAACATAAGATAAGCACCACAAAAGCTTCTACCTGGGAATATGAAGCTAATGGAACATATCCTCCAGTCCACACATTAATGTTGCTTTCTTTTTCATTTTTCTTTATTTTTTTGGGGTTTGGTGGGTTAGTTGTTTTTTTTGGTTTTGTTTTTTTTTTTTTTTGTTCAGCACAGAAATCAGAAATCAGAAATCGGCTGATCCTGAATCACACTTCATCCTGAGTGGCCAAGTTGAATACAATTACTGTTAATGTCTCGTAAGTGCCAATTAAACTCCAATTCCCCGTTAAACAGTTTCTTGGGAACTTTTCTTGGGAACGAAAATATTTCCTTCACCCACAAATTAGTGTGGCTACAAACCAGAAGTTGGAAGGTCCACCTAAAAAAACCATTCCTGGTATTTCATCCTCTGTCATGGAAATTCTTCCCTCCAAAGTGAGATCAGGGGGGAAAAAAAACCCTTCTGTCTTGCTGAGAGATTTGGTCTCCAGGTGGAGCGTAAATTAAACCACTGGACATCTTCTTAAGCAAGCAAAAAGAGTGCAATTCCCACTAAGAAACACAATTCCTCCTGTCCAACATACGAGGGAGAAGGCAGCAGGACTGTACCCCTCCGTCTCCTCCACTGTCTGCTGTCCTAGGTCAATGCTTATTTTATCTGTGGCCTTGGAAAGCCAGGCTGGCCACTGCCACTGAGGCTTTGTGGTCTCCAGCTGGAGGCTGGCCTTTCCTGGCAGCAGCCATGCACCACCAGCCCCTTCCTGCTGCCCCCAGAGCAGCAGCAAGTCAAGCCAGACCCCTCGAGGCCTCCCACGCCTCTTCCCCCATGGCCCTTTCTCTTGCCAGCAGGAAATAAAGCTTTGGCCCAGCTTCAGATATTCGTCCTTGAGGAGGCAAAATTCAAACCTGCCGCCCCCGAGGAGCCTTGGATGGCTCTGTGGGCGAACACAGCGAAGGACATTCACACACACACTGCGTTCTCTAACCAAAGTGGCCAGAGAGTGGGTGCCAGGTGGGGCACCAGCAATCCCAGGGTCTGCTCCAGGTTCCCTGTCCAGAACACAACAAAACGCAGCATTCAAAGCCCGGATGATGTGTCTGTCTTTATACCCAGATGCAAAAAAAATACGAAATTGTTACTGCCCTCTGGAAAATGAGGCTGAGCCGTAACCACAGCAGCACAATGACAGGCAGCTACAGCACAGCCATGTGTATTTCTCCTGTCAGTGGTCAGCGACACCGTCTATTTTAATCATGCACTTCTCCTAGGCAGTGGATTAATGACACTGCTAATTGGCAGCTACAGACAAATAGAAAATGACCCAGTTTCTAACAGGTTTTGAGCCCAATTCTTACACATCACAAGCCTTGGAGTTGGTGTGTCCCTATACTATTAAACTCCCTGTTTCTACACTATCAAAAGTACTCAGCAAGGGTGAGTGTAATACAGTTAATTTTAAGAACCAGAATGGCAAACTGACGAGTGTTTTATAAGATGAAAATTAGAGGAGGGGGGAGAACCCTCTGTCTTGATGGATTTTGAAAGTTCAAGGTAAGGAATGCCAGAAGTTGGAAACAATGATCCCTGGCTCTTGTTCAGTCTAAGAGCACTCTGGTAGCAAAAAGGGTCCTTAAAGAGGGTGTTTACATCACTCCAGAAGTGTAGTGAGACTTTAATGCATGTTCAAACATACTTTCCTCCTAAAATAGTACATAATAGTCTTGGGTGAAAGAAAACTTAATCTTTGAGTTTCTTGTTGCCGATAGAATTTTCGTCTTAGTTAACGACACTTTTCAAGTTCATTTCAGCTTAATTGTGAGCTATTAAATGTGTAAACAAGGGAGCCACCAGCAAGTCTCCTTTTTTTAAAAGGCACACACACAAGGGGTGAGAATGGCAGCGGCAGAACAGGGCACAGAATCGGCTCTGTTGTCACCTCATAGCCACAAAGTACTTAGCTAACAGGTTGACATTAAAAAGCAAATAGCTTTAGCAAATAGTTTAGTTCCTGAGAAAGGAGCAGGTCTCCCCTTCTCCTGAGGAGCAGGCATCACTCCAAAGCTGTGATGCTGAGGAATAAGCAGAGTGAGATCTGCTCAAGGCACCGGCAGCACATCTGCTCCTCAGGAGAAAGGAAGATGTCTCTTCAATGGCACCTGTGGGCAACGCTGTCCTGCCAGCACTGAAATGGAAGATGTTTCAGGCGAGGGTTAGAGAGGTGTATTTCAAAGGAGCCAGTTTTGCTTTCACAGTAGATTGAAGCTTTCTGGAGGCTTACAGAGAAGTGAAGCTGAATCTGGATGGAACAAATGAGCGTGAATGTCACCTGCAAAAGAGGGAAATTACCCAGCTCTTTTCTTGACTCAACGACCAAAATGTCCGATCACAGGCGTTCCCAATGCTGGATGTCAAATTTGTTCATTGCAAGCTCCAAAGATTTAGCTTTTGGACACGAGCCGGGGCGAATAGAAGATGGTGATACCATCTTGTGATGAGTGACCTTCTGTTCAACACTTAAATCAAACCAAATAGTTCATAACTAATAAAAAAGAGAAAGGAATGCTTTAGAAACTTTGTGCTGAGTCCTTTTCTGCATGCCACAAACGGGATTCTTCAAGCCCACAAGGAGGTGGTTAATGCGCCAGAAATTCAGTGAGAACTGATCGGCTTATTTAGGGATCCTTAGAAATTTTTAGTTTTCACATTGAAGAATCTCAGTTTAAGCCTGCTACCTCTGAAGTCAATTTAAACTCTCACTAAATGCAACAGAAGACTTATTTCATATCTTCTGGAGGTGGTGTATGCAGTAAGTGTAGACTAACAGGTCTGTTACACCCAAGTTTAGTTTAAATTAGGATGCTGTTGCATAGCTAAGCCATGCTTCAGTCAGGTTTTAGCTGACACAAACTGCAGTTGCCATCCTCCCTCAATCCCCACCCCTTCCATCTTTTATACTGGCACCAGTGATCATGGAACTGGGTGCTACACCAATCTGGTTGAAAACTGATCTTCCTGAGAAAAATCAACCCTTTTCAGCTGGATCAAGCTCCTGACCAGGTGTACTGTGCCATCACAACAACCAGCTTTGGCTCACGTGGAGCAGCACCCCAGATGTCACCACACACTTTCAGCAGCAATGGTTCTAAATCACCAGGTGGCTTCTCCCAACCCAGCTCTCCAGGGCCAGACACAAGGAATGAAGACTGCAGCGCTAAAATGTGTGAAACAACTTCTATGCTCAAATGGCCACAACAAGCTTATGAAAATATGAAGCTGAAAAGACCACAGTTGCACTTGGAAGGCTCTGATTTAATCAAACAACACCCCAGCAAGAGCAGCATTAGGAGCTGAGATCTCTTTTCTGTCACAGGGCCCAATTTTGATGGTTTCAACGACAGAGACACCAGAAATGTTTTGAGCCAGCAATCCTTTCGGTGTCCCACAAGGTCACATTCAGTGACATTCCTGCTGAAGCCAAAGGCTGGGACACTGAGTAAGGAGTTCCTTGGTGTAAGTAAGCATGGCAGTACTTAGCCCAGAATCTGCTCCAGATGCCCAGCCTTCAGGCATGACTGTTTGCTCACCACAAGTCACCCATACTGCATACCTCAATCTGGCAAGAGTATGAGCTCCTAATTGAATATATATGATTGCTCAGTGTCGCAAGATTCCTCTCCAGAAAGACCTCAGGCCAAATTTCACCCACAAATGCATCTACGCAAGCGGCACTTACACAAGCCAGAGTCGTGTATTCATATCCCAGGGTAGGAAAAGTACTCCCGATGACCCAGCCCCCCCTCCCTTTGTGCCTGTACTTACAAAGTAATGTAGTGCAACAAATATTGTGCTTAACATAATACAAGGTTTCTGCCAATTCCCTAAAGGTGCAAGGAGGAGTTTCCCTTTCTCATTCCCCCTATGCTTTTGCAGGGCCAGAACCTGATCCCTATGCAAGATGAGTGAAAACAGCAGGACTCTGCTCCTAGCTGCTGTCCCCTCTAGAGATGCTCAAGCTAACTCAGATGATAGTCTTGGACTCACAGATTTTTCCCTAAGGTCAAACTAGGAGCAATTGTTGGATAGATCTTTATTTGTTCTGCTTTTTTTTTTTTCCTCCCTGTTTTGATGGGGTGGGAGGCAGCAGGATTTTTTTTTTCTCCTCTCCTTTTGCTATTGTACAAGACATGGTTTTCTGGATGAATGTCATCTGGCAAACTGTCTTTACACAAGATCTGCCCAGCCCTTGTGCTCCCCTGCTCTCTCCTCCTGCATGCTGCAGCCATTGGGACTTTCTGCTTTTGTGTGAATGACTTCCCACTTGTTTCTGAGGGGCAGGTGGTGCTCAGCAGGTGCTCTCCAGGGCCCCTTCCACTGTGAAGCTCCATGTCACAGTGGCTGTGTGGTGCAGGAGGTAGGTTTGGTTCTGTGGGTGGTTTCCCACGGCCTTTCCCTCGCCGACCTAAAGCGAGTCTCTTACTGTCTGCAACGTGAACGTTAAATACTGTCAGTCTCCTCTCCTACCACAGCTCTTTTTTACTTCAGTAGAGCTATTTCTGATGCACACGGAAAAGTAGAGAGAGAAGGAAAAATAAAGGCTCAGTCCTGTAGTGAAACGCGTCTCTCAAAACATTAAACCATGAAGACTTTTTTAAGACCAGTTCAGATTCCAATGAGGGAGCAGAAGAAACATTCATTGAGGAGTGACACAACATTCACCCCTAAGTGGATTTGCTAAGAGGCTGCTGAGAGCTCTATATGGCACAAAACCTAGAAGTTTGTAATGGAAAATGCTGACAAACTACAGCTATATATGGACCATCCCTTATAAACAAAAAAATAAGTGACTGATAACATCAATTTGAAGAGACCAAAACCTTATTGCTCACTCATTGTTGTCCCTGCTTCTTACAATGTGCAAGACTTCCTAAAATGCTTTCCAGCATATGGAAAGGGTAGTAATTATAACAGTAATGATTATTTCATTTATAAGGAACTTTCCATTAGAGATCTGCATTATATTTGAAAATACACCTGAAGAAATTGTTTGAAGCCAGTGGAATCACTTCTCTGGGTCTGGACTTTGCTTTATTTTCTGGCATTTTCACCACTAAAGACATTATCTTAAATCAGTGAAAGGCTTTCATTACCAAGTTACACATCATCATTCACAGCTTTCAGGAAAAGTTTTATTTATTTCTCATTATATAAACTCTAAATCATCTTAATGCAACCTGACCTAGCCATGTCCTCCTCCTCTAAATATGGCACCTCCCCAACTCATCAACCCATGGAAAATTATAGGATAAGCACCTGCCACAAAAATATTTTCTGTCTTTGTCACTATATTGTAAAAAGCAGACAAACAACAAAACCTGTTTCATTTGTTTGTTTGAGCCAAAGCCCTGTCTGCACCCTGGGAGGCAGGTGGCTGCTGCAAAGCAGTGGGCAGGTCCCCAGGTCCATTTGCAGCCCTGGATCATTGGGAACACCTGAGTGCAGGGACTTCTCCCCTTGCACCTCGCTGTCACTGCTGGGCTGGACTCCTCCGTGGCTAAAAGAAGTAAAAGGGAAAGCAGCTTTGCCTAACCACACTATGACTATACAATGTTGAAGGAGAACTCTTAAAAGATAGTGTCTCTGCAAATGCTGATTTCTGTCAGCATGGTGCTGCTTTGAAACATGTATTTTTACCTGAGGCAGCTAAAAAAAAAAAATGTATGTCCTTACTTGGTTTATGTTTTTCTTTAATTTTTTGAGATGGCAAATGGGGACGAGGATTTAGGGGTCTGGAAATACCTGCTCCCAGTTCAGAGATCCCAGCAGTACTCAGTTCAGCCCATTAAGGCAGAATTTAGGGAACAAAAATTCACTGGCATCTCAAGATGCACATGAAAGGGCTACTCCAAGAGCCACTTAGGGTATGTTACAAGGATGGCAGCATCTGGTTTAGTCCCTTACCTTTTCCAAATGTAAAGAACAGTAGAGTTTATAGTAATTTTCCATTTCCATAAGTCACTTCAAGAACTCAAACATGTTTAAACACAAATTTTAACATAATAAAAATGGGGGGAGGGTATCCCTGTTGCCTCCTTCCCACAACTTAAAACACACCAGCTATTAAAGCAGCAAAACATTTAAATGACTATTCATTCTGATTTTTTTTTTAAGCAGTGCTAGGCTTTCACCTGTATCATTATTATGTAGGCTGTGACAGATGGCAATGGAAAAATATAAAATAACTCTTAGAGTATTAACTTTTTTCAGTACCGTATGTGTCAGATTCTTTAGCATAAATAAATGGCATTACACAGTCTCATTAAATCTATACATCTGTGTAGTAACTTGCAATTTATGGATATTTTCTGACACAATGTTCAAACCAACAGGTTTAGCTCACATGTTTCTTTTCTCACCATGCCATCTCCAAGTCACCAGAAAAGCAAACAAAAGCAAAACCCTACACTAAATATTCTTGAAGAATTCTATGAGAAGATTTGCTATTCATCATCTACACATATTTAAGGGAGTGAGAGGGGAGGAGGGTGGTGGGATCATGGAAGAAAGGGACTGGAGAGAGTTGGCAAGTAAAACACATAATTAGGCACCTAAAACGTACATCTTTTAGGAGTAAGGAATGATCCCCCAAATTAAATTAAACCATTAACAATAGGGACACAAACAGGCACATTTTCTCCTGTTGCCCGCTGAAACACAAAAAGCCCCCACCACATTTTCACCGGAGCACCCAGGAGCCCTGAGCAGAGCCCCCACAGACTGCTGTGCCCAGACAGAGCAGGGACTGCAGGACTGAAGGCCAAGCTGGAAGAGCTCAGACTGCTGAGGAGCTCAGACTGCTGAGGAGCTCAGGCCACCACGGACCACATGGAAAGATGCTGTCAGTGGCTTTGAGCACCACTCACCATTACCCAGAGAAATCAGGAAGTTAGAGACGTAAGAGCTGCTACACTGAAGCATCTGATACTTCCTCAGGCCTTTCCCAAACATGTCCCATAAACTCAGCTACTCCATGGGAGCCACGTGTCCAACCACCCCGCAGAGCCACGCACGCAGGCTCTGGTGGATGGCGCAACGAGTTCTTGCTTCTGCAGCCCGGCTTACAGGGGACAGCAGGGACACTGCACCTCCTGGGACACAGGGCCCAGGAAGGCGGGAGGGCAGGAGAAGGCTGGCTTGTACACACCAACCTGCTCCCGGGAGCACTCCCAGGCCCGCCTTCGTTCATCCTTGCACAGGAGCAGGGCAGCTGTGGGGACCTCACAGCTGCTCTAGTCCCAGTTAGAAAGACTTTTTGGGCAACAAGTTGTGTTTGGGAGCCCTCCCCTTAACACAAGGGCCTGCTGGTCCAGGCTGGTGGAACTGGATGCAGCACCACTTGCTGTTACCAAACATTTATTAAAGATGTCAACAAAAGATAAAAATCTGTAGAAGCAGCTGCAGTCCCAGAACAAGGAGTCCAGCAGCCCTTCAACCTCAGTCCCCACGGCTGTGTTTCAATAGGTGCCTCCCCTTTCAACACCTTTGGCAGTGCCTTTGGAGATGCTCTCCCAAGAGCTGCGAAGGATCTGGGGAGCTGTTCATTGAGAATCAATGAACACTCCTGCCTGAGCACCAAGTCACACCTTAGACAAACTCCAACCCAGGTGACACACTACCAGTGGAAAGATGAAATCTGGCATTAGCAGCAACTCCTGCACGTCGCACCCTTTTGTCTGCTTGGGTAAAGGAGCTGTTGGGAGCTATTTACGGACTGGCTCTTTTCCTCTAGGAGGAGCTGGTATTTCTGCCTAAAATTAAGATGGCTTGACACTTCCTACGATGAGGCCCTGTTTTTCACTTGCTTATCACTTTGCCAAAAACAAGTTAGGCTGAAATGTATAGACAATATTTTAATTTTGTGTGCGTGAAACTGCAAATCAAAACAGTTGAACTGGCTCTGACAAAGAGGTCAGAGAAACCACTATCATTGGTTCTTCAGTGTTCAGGTCAGGTGATCCACAATCAGCCAAAATAACAAAGCCTGCTTTCCTATGGATTTGTACTCACAGCCTCTTTCAAGCCCTCTTCCCTTGCAGGGAGTGCAATTTGGGTATCTGCTGCCTAACAGAATGAGTAACTTTGAAGTTCCACTTGTCTTTCCCCTCACTAATGAGGATCAGCAATCCCAAGAGATCCCCTGACCATGCAACTTCATCTCATGGGTACACTTCTACTGCATCAGTTCAAGGAAAGTCAGACCCAGAGACAAAACATCACTGACATGCCTTACTTTGCTTTTGAGGACAGGTCGTGTGCATTTAAAAATCATTACTCCCTGCAATGAAAAGAAGGAAAAAAAAGAAGAAAAGGGGAAAGAAATTGGCATCCTAAGAGGCTCACTAAAGCTCTTTAAAGTGCATAATTCCATCACCAAACTGTACATAGCACACGATCTCTGAGGGGTAATTATCCATGGATTGGAAGCCAGTGTGAATATACACAGTCAGTATGATGTGCTTGCTGCTGCTTCTCTTTTTTTTTTTTTCTTTTTTTTCTTTTTTTTTTTTTAATCAATTTTAATTGTAGTGGATCTATTTCTGCTAATAAAAGAGAGTGAACTGATTCTGGTCGGATAGATTTCTGGATACGGAAAATGAGTGAGCAAAACATGTGAGAGTACTTACTGTATTACCAGAAATATTTATAAATGGCTCTTCCCTCCCTCAGCTGGCAGAATATCAAAGCACTGAGGAAGCAGCACGGATGGCTTCTGAAAAGATGGAGAAAGCAGAGGTGCACTCCTCCATCACTAGCCCAGGAAAACAACTCCACAGAGCTTCAGCAGAAGCCCAGGCTGGAACTGCTCTAACAGCAACATCTCCCCTCCTGTTAAGGGGCGAGCACTCCTGTGAGTGCAAACTGTACCAGAAAGGATCACAAATTAGCCCCTACAGGGAATATATAATGTGTCCACTGGGTTGGAACAATACATGAACTGGAGACCCAAGGTTTTTTGTAACTAAGATGTGATTCCCAGGATTGTCAGTCATTCCAGCTGAGGACAATCATCTTCTCGGAAGGCTTGATGCCCCTACGTACCAAGCTCAACCCAGACTCTTTGGGCTTGACAGCACTGAAACGTTTCCTGTAAAACACAGCACTATCACAATGCATTCATTAGCTGCATTTATATTAGCAAACTAAAAATCTGGAGACAAGCACATTTACGAGGAGCACCTACAAATCACCCCTACCCCTGCAAGAGAACCTGGCTGAGTCAGGAAGGACTGTCCCCCAGAGCTCCTGCAAAGGGGGCTCCTGCAGAGGTGCACACTACACACAGCAGCACCAGGATGCAGACTCCTTGCAGGGACATGTGCCTTTATGTAACTCCCACCTGCACACAGACCAGCTTTCTAGAACTGGATTAACCAAAGACACACTCTGAACTTTGGCTAAAGTCACGATTTGTTTCTGTGTATCCCACTTGTGTGGACTGCAGGTTTTCCTGGGGGTGACGAGCACCCCACTGGCTGCTGTGCTCCTGGCTGTCCCCAGCCTGCTCTCCATTCCCAGTGGTGGAGGACTACAATAAGGTGCACCAATTCCCAAGTCAGCCTGTGCATGTGAAAATGCCTGGGGGTCCTGATTCAGTGCAATACTTAAGCAATCACTGATCTTTAATGTTAAAGTCAACAGGACCTCAGTACATCCCTAGGTAACTACATGAATCCATCTCCGGGCTGAGCAAGCATGTTCCAAAAAGAAATGCAACAAAAGCAACGAAAGGACAATGTGCAGGAAGAACGAAAAGCCTTCAGGAAAGGATTAGCAGTGTCACAAGTTAAACATCTCCTCCCTGATGACATACAGGATCGGGTCAACTGTGCAGGCAAGCGAGAATGCTGTAGCATGAAGTCACAAATGGTACAGCCTGCTCACTCTACTTACTGCCTGTAGTAGCTCTGCAGGTAGCGAATACAGAATACTAATGTACAATAAGCAATACTTCAGTAGCTCTACTCTATAGAGGAGGTAGGGATTTTTCAGTGTTTAACTGCACATCATTGCTATTCCAGATCTCCTACTTGGCTGTTTTAACCTACCCAGCAGATTTAAGTGTAAGAAATAACAATAAACCTCTCTGTAATCAACTCCTGAAACCCTGCAACTCTTGCTTTACTGTTCTAAAAACCATAACCTAGGAGGGCTATAACCTAATAGCGATATGCTGTCATTAACTGGCTACTGAATTACAACAAATAATGTGGAACAACCTGAGCAGCAACTCCACCCCACTGATTTAAAAATAGATTGTTACCTATTTGGTGACAACGTGAACACATCTCAGTTATACAGTACTAAGCAACCTAACACTAGTTATGAACAATCTCGGGCTTTAAAAAAAAAAGGCATTATTTAAAAATCATCTAAACCCACACTAAAATATACAAGTTCTTCAGATGATTATGTCTTCTCATAAGTAGAGGAAATATCAAGAATTTACAGTAGGTCGTTTGAGTCCCCTCGTTTACGGCAGGCAGAAAGTAGTTCAGCACCTGCCGAAATAATTGCCAAGCAAGGAAAAGATACAGATATAAAGCAAATTTATTGGCTGTCTAGCAGACTTTACATTCAATTTTCCCTTGTCACATTCTCATCAAGTGCATGTACCTGCACAATTGCAGTTGTGAAGGCTACAGTCACAGCCGTGTTAGATTCAGCTACCCCTGTGCCAAATCTGATCCAAGGGGTTCAGGAAGGCAGTGTGAGTACTCCCAGGAGGGACATATAATTTTATGTATCACAGGCCATGCTTCATTTATCTGCTTGCATGTGCACAGTGAGTTCACTGACTTCTTTTAAAGTTCTGGAACATTCACAACCACCTTTATTTGTGCATATATGCTAAAGACTCTTTGCAGAAAGTGACTTGCTCATATAACAATGCCTTGTTACTACTCTGTTGCCAGGTTTCTGGCACGGGGCTTTGGGATCAGCAGCTTCCTTAAAGATACCATCAACAGGGGACTCTCACTCTGGGGTAAGAATAAAGCATCTACCATGAGGTGGAGCCTGAGATGTTTAAAACCTGGAGATTTATTTCAGGCAGCTGCACCCCGCACACACGGAGGTGGAATATTCCAGTCTCCAACTTTCAGTTCTGGTAGGAGACATAAGGAAAACAGAGTTTTCGCAGTGACTACCAAACACAAAGAAATAATCATATGGGTCAAACAAACAGAAATGTTTCATTTGCTGTGAAAATCACTTGAGTTGACTCAAGACATTTGTTTGGGCAAAAAGAAAATAAAACCTTTCTGAAGTTTTGTCACCTCCCCCTTTCAAGTGCTGGCCATTTTGAGATGAAATACATAATTTTGAAACAAACATGGAAATGTTTTCTACTTTCAAACATCAGAAGCCATTTTAGTGTTGCTAAAGCATTTTCTCCCCCAACATTTTCATCTAACTTGACTCAAATTTCATTCCCGTTCCTGCTTACAAGCTGCCTTTTCCAACAAATTTATTATTTGTCATTTCCACCTAGTGGTTTCCACAACAAGCTCATTCCCAGCAGGCTGTAAAGGATGCAAACAAGTCAGTCTTTTGCATCAGGAGCTATGGAAGAATTTCTGAAATGGGCATTGTTTAAATAAATATTTTTTTCAAATTAAAAAAATAAAAAGGCAAACATTTGAAACCTCTCTGTCCGTCCTTAACTATACCATGACAATTATGTAATATTTTGGAGAGTGATACAGCTAAGCCTCTCATCCTTTCTTCAGCCCAGATGGTTAATTCAGAAGCCTTCACCGGCTGCCCAGGCACAACAGGACAAAGCAGCTCTGCAGCCACTACACCTCCATGGTCCTGGAGCTGCACCTTCTGCCGTGCCTGGAAACACAGCATGTGAAAATTACCCTGGGTGGGAAGGGGGCAGCGATGGAATGCCAAGGCTGGGAACAAGCAGAAAGGCTGTGTGTGTCTCTGGGAGCAGTGCTGTCCCCAAGTGCAGGGCTCAGGCTCCTCAAGGACTTTCCTCTCCTACTGCACTTCCTGCCTACCTGCCACAACCCTGGCTCTGCTCTAGCTCTGCTCCCAGACTAGGTGGGACCAGGGAAGTCAGCATGAGGCTCCTAGAGATACTTCAGTGCCTTGCTGAATTTATAAGCCCCTTCACTTCTCTGGGCTCTAAACTTCCACTCAAGATCAGCTAAGACACTTTCATAAATCTTACTTGGCATCTAGTTGCATCCTTAGGTGCCTAAACACATGTTTAAACAGGAATCTAAATCTCTTTGCAACTCAGTTCATCTACAAAATAGAGACTGCAATTCTTTATCTTATGGGGGTTCAGAGACAATAAATTGATTAACGTTGGAGATTAATGTTCATGTGCTTAAGTCAATGGAAGCAGAAACAAATCCTAATTCAGGGTGACATAGAGCACTTACAAGACTCCCAGCATTTGTAAAGCCAGTGCCTTCTCTGTCACGGACAAGATACATCTGCTTGCAAAGAAACTTGCACAATCTTCACTCCATATATTTTGGCTCAAGCTAGAAGTAGCAGTCTGCCTCTTTTATGAGCCCTTCAGAAAAAGATATCTCCGTACAGCCTTTAAATTATCTACTGTTGGGTTCAATGAATTTGATGAAGAAAAGCTTGGAACATAAATCCAAGTGACAACTGAAGTTTAACACAGGCTGCAAGGAAGAGAAAGGCAGGCAGGACTTTGCATATGTTTGCACAAAAGAGAAATTGTTCGAGCGAGTGGGAAGAAATTTCTAAGGCTGATGCCTTATAATATGACCCCATGCCAGTTGAGATGTCTTTCACAAAGACCACATTACGTGCTGTTGATTCCATGACTCATTATCTCCAATGCTGAAAGTACAGTTGGATACCATACTAAGAAGGGAAATTATTTTGTGTCACTACAGTAATTTTTTTCTTATATTGCAAACAGAATACATTGATTAAAGCACACAGAAACTGGATGCTGATTTAAGGCAAAATAGGTAATTAATAGTAATTTGGAAAAAAGAAGAAACAACATCCACCAAATCTATGGAGAGACTGGGAACAAAACCTTATCCAATATCTAATATTCAATCCACTTTACCCTCTATAAACTATACGATGAGCAAAGAAATACGACGAGCTTTAAAAAGGGGTTGGATGAACAGAAAATATCAAGGCTGACACTGTGAAAGCCATGAAGATGAAGCAGACCTTGATTCAGGCGGAAGGAAGAACCTCTACCTCCCTTTGGCATCTGCCAGACGCTTTGAGCACTTACTCAGGCTGATGGAGCCCAAGCTCTCCGTGGCGCCGCTGCAGCCTCTGCCTTCTAAGCTGGCAAGGGTGTTGATCACGCATCTGTTTTCATCACAAATTCCATCTGGATTTTAGAATTCTCAATTTAGATCTCATCAAGACTCACACACATCTGCAGAGAGCTTTGATTTCTAGACACCAAAGGCTTCCAGTGGGAAAAAGCTGCTCAGAATAGTTCCCCACCCACTCTCACAGCAAGACTGATAACAGTGCATTTGTGCCAGTGCTTTTGGATAGAAGAGGCACACACACACACATATATATAAATGCAGACACATGTGCTGCTGCTGGTGAAGCTCTGCTCTTTTCTTAGCTTGGGTCTGGATGTCCTTGATTGAAAAACATCGTAGCAGCCCGAACTCATCAGTCTGCACTGAGCCCAGCAGCACAGGTTTTAATGAGGAAATATCTGGTGATAGCTTTTGTTTCTACTGTACCTTTAACTGTTGGCAGGAGAATTCAGGAAAGAACTTGGATGTCAGCTGGATACCAAACATCATTGGCCACTGGTCAATCATCAAGCAAACAGCAGGGCTGGATGGAATGGATTTGACCCAGAGGTTACCAATTTTTCAAAATATTACATGTGACCATTTCTTAAACAGATTAGATGACACATTCTCAGCCAAACATACACCAGAAAATGGGACGGAACTGTTATCCTCCGATTTGCTCTCTTTTTGGAAAAAAAACACAGAGGGCAAACTTTCAAAACTTTCAACCTTCTTAAAAAGGCAGTGAGCTTTCTGCATTCCTGACCTTTCACTTGCAGAGGGAATGCTGATTTCTTGCTGAGCTATGGCTCTGATCATCCCTGCCAAAGCTAAGACGTACACGAGCTGGCTTACCCTTGTTTCCACTGGCTGCTGGAGCACGCCAAAGAGACTGTGTGCCCTCCTGCCTCCAGCACCCAGCCAAGCAACGTGATACTTTTCAGAACCTTATATAGCACTTTAAGAGCCGTATAGAGGAGCTCAAAACAGGATGACACAGAGGGCAGCGGTGCAGGGAAGTTGAGAAATGTCTTCTACTTTTGCTCTCAAGAAGATCAAATGGTCAGTTCCAAAGTGGGGCATGATCAACTCCCTAACTTTTTGGAGGCAAAAGTTAGCTGAAAGACTAGAATAACATAGAGTAGGAGTGGAAGTGGATGTGCTCACCCACAGACAAAAAAAGAAGGTTTATTCAAGCATTGCGGTATGACAATCATGCAATGCAAATGCCCCAGTGAAGTGAAAATGTGCAGTCAGCCCTGGAGCCCGAGGTTTCAGCATTCCCAAGGCAGGGCAGCAAACTGCAGCACTCTGGGAGCCTTTGGTCGTGTCATTTCTCCCAGTAAGCCCAACAGGAAACACTAGTACTGAACAACTACTTCTGAATACCCAAGCTACTGCTAGAACATCAAAGCTTGTGCCTACAGATCCTAAACAGGGCCAGGGTCCCTTTCTGCCCAATGCTGTTTCACCCAACGTAAGGAAAAGGTGAGACAGAAGAAAGGTCTGTCAGGAGGTCTGTACCTGCACTGCCTACTCATCTATGCTGTTATTTACTGTAGTGCCTAAGATGGGCCACAGTCCTATGATACTGCTTCTGAATGAAAAAAAAGGGATCAGTGTTTCATTTTACAGTCTTTGCAGTACAGATCTGGGGTGCTCCCAACCACTATCAGCACAGACAGGCTGCATCTTCAGGCCCTAGGAGAAGAGAATTTGGCCCAAGATGTTAAAGGGTTATTTTAAGGAATGCTTTTCTCTTTCTCCCTTCTCTCTCTCTCTCCATTTGTTTGTTTTGGAATTGATACCAGGAAAAAAAAATGTAACTAGGAAACAGAATACATAACCGCCTGAGGTGATGTACAAGAAGTTTCTTCGCATTCTCTGACTTTTTCCTGGTTAAAACCAGTTTGCCTGGGGATGGGCCAGCTCAGTTTCGGCTTCTCCTGCTTTCCCAACATTCCACAGAATAGCATGACCTTCATTAACTCAACACAGCAACCGGATCCAGCTAACAAAATCCAACACATGTAGGCACTTGTCCCCCTCGTCCTCGAGGGTAGGGAAACATGGATACCGTTGCTCCAAAACCGGCCCTGTCATTTCCAGTCCCTATCCTCGCACAACAGATGCTATCAGGACTGCTCCTTGCTGGTCAAAGGCTGCAGCAGCTTCTCTGCACCCTTTCTGCTTACTGGATTAACAGCCAGTTGTTCCCTTAACTGTGGACTTAGTGAGAGAACTTTGCAAGAAAATAGTTTACAAGAAATGGTAAATAACTAGTAGCCAGGGCTCTGCACTTGTGTTGCCTGGGTGTCAGGGCATTTGTTACTGAGAATATGGACTTATTCATATTTCAAAAAACAAACCATAACCAAACCCAAACCAAAAAACCAAACAATAACAGAAAACTTCGGGATTGTAGCAGTCTGGACGTGGTTTGATGGATTAGGGGGCATGGGGGAAGGAAAGGTCTAGTCAGCCTGCAATATTATGTATCTGGAGATACAACAGAGATAGTGGGGAACACACTGAAGATAACAGACTGGCCTCATATTTCAGTGTTTATTCAAACTTTTCGTGTTTCCAGATGAAATTCCACATTAAAAAAAAAATTAAAAAATCCAATAGCTAAGGGCAGCAAAAAGCAAGACACAATTAGGAGCTAAAATAAAGCAAGCTCTCTACCGTTCACACTCAGGACCAGTACTCACAAGTCCAGACTTGGCAGTGGCAGGTCTTACACATCCCCTACATCCTGCTACCTTCAGTTTTTCTGTATCGACAGGTGAGTGATCAAGAGAAGCTTCAGACCTAGTAACTTCAAAATTGGACTCTGCACCTCATCTAGGGCAGAAAACTGAAGAAGAGGGACCGCATCCTTTTATTCACTATGCTGTTTGTCAGGCTGTACTATCACTTGTGACAGCCTCGCAAATGCTAAATTGGCTCTTAACCCCCAAAGGCTCCTTGAGTGAAGGCAGCCCTTTGCAAAGCAGCTGTGCTGCCCAAGGACAGGTCCTGAGGCAGCTGCTGAAGCCTTGAAGCCTCAAGCCACTGTGACTCAGTTCAGCTGCAGATGAGTATCTGTTCCAACCTAGGGTGTGATGCTGGTCTAGTCACTTCCGCAAGGAGATGAAAGCTGGCACAACTCCTACTCAGGAAGGTGCTCTTCCACTTAAGAACAAGGAAGACCCTTGACATAATTCTGACCATAATGTAAGTCGAAGTACTTTCCAGACTGAGACCCTTTTCCCTGTTTCGTAAAAGTCACACAAAACTCCATAAAGTCCACAGACTAAGTAATCAGAATGGAGATGGGCAATGGGACGCAGAGGAGGAATAAGCCTGAGTGAAGTGTTGCATAAGCAGTGTTAATGTTTCAGTGGGGTTGGTTAGTTTAGTTTGTCACATCAGCAAAACAAGCAGAGGAAAGTGAAAGCGTTTCATGTTTACGCAGTTCCATAAATAATTCTCAGGACTTTGCTTCTCGGTAAGGATTGCAGGTACCACAGTAATACCAGAAGGAATAAAAAGAACTATCAAGCTTGTACAGCAGTCACTGTATCTCTGTTATTTGAGCAAACGGACAGAAGTCTGTCAGTTTTATCCCCAGTTTAATCTCAGACATAATCATCTGGGGGTATGTATATTTAACCAAATTCCTCGCTCTAGAACACAAGACTTCCACTAGCAGACAGCACCCTGGATGCTGCTACAGGGATCCTTACTGTTATGAGCAGATATATCAAAACAACCACTGCATTTGAAGTAACCAACGTGAGAGGTGGCGTCACCATCCTCGAATTCCAAAGTGGTTTTGGGCACACATTCCCATCTGTCTTGGTCCTTCCCCGTGGGGAGTTTAACCATCACTTCACCATTTACTGCTGCAAGGGCAAATTTATGCCACCTAGTTTTACAGATCTAACAGCTAGTTATCCCTGCTAGCACTGTCTAGGTTCCCTGTGAAGTCGATCCAAAGAAATAAGTGTCTCCAGAGGGCAAATAACTTCATCCCACTTGTTCTTTGAGATGATGGTTTCTGGAAAAGCCTACAGTCCGAGATAAAATTACTAGTTTGGACTACATACCTCACCTCTTGCAAGGCTGAAGCTCCTCGAAATGAACTCCACATGGATGGCACTATTCAGTGCAGAACTTCACAGATCCTTCCACACAGAAACTGGAAAATCTTTTATCAGCCCTTTCAGCTGAAACCATTTTTACTAAGACAGTGGTCCTTAATCATCTCCAGAGCAAGTCATTCTTGGCACACAACAAGTAAAGCCGGACCATATTGCTGTGCCTCCCCAGCTTTGGGGGGGATGCTCAGATGGCCCACCACCCCTTCTGTTCTTGCTTATTTTGGTCCTTCAAAAACCCTAAAATTACATGGTTTAACCGTGCCTTCATTTCCATGTTTTACACATGATGTTCAAGTCATGTTCTTACAATATTATAGGCCCTGTCTGGCACTGAGAAAGTTTTAGTCAAGAGCATTTTATGTTACTGGAATTGCTTATACAGAATTCCCTTTTACAGATTAATTTATGAGAGAAGAAAATCCTGTACTTATCTTAATTACTTTATTGATTCTTGGAAAAAGAAATACAAACTCAAGCTGGGAAGAAGGAAAGATAACATGCACTTGTCTTTCACATACAGTCAAAATCTTTCCATTGACGCTGTTTTATAATGCCCAAGATCCACTCTTCTGCTCTAGAGTGGTAAAAACTGACCCTTTTCTTTCCCCCATTCCCATGAGAGAAACAACTACAGAGAAACAGCAGGAGGGGAGAGACAGGGAGAGACAAACTAACCTATGGAAGCTTTCATATACTACAACTTTACAACAAGGTTATTGTTGTAAAGGCATTCACGCAGAGCATCGCACGGCAAGGCAGAACCTACTGTGAAACAGCAAAAGGAAAACCACCGCTAGTGAAGGGGGTAGGATGGTTTAAGGAGTCCAGAGAATGGCAGGATTCGGACACATTAGGATGAGGAGAGATCGTTAGGATCTCCTGGTCTGACCTGTCCACCCCCACAGACCTTCTCTTGTCCATGACTGCAGAGAAGCCACAGCTTGTTGGCTGTTGCCTTTCCCCGAAGCAGTGAGGCTCTCTCCGCTGAAGACAGGGCAGGGAGCTCAAAGGTTCTGATCAGCTGGTTTCACTGCCTAGTAAACAACAGGTCCATTCCATAGCCAGCTCTCTGGGGACAGGCCTGAGCTCCAACGGTGCGACCATGGTAATTAACTCAGAACTTGTTACAGGCATGTTGTGATCTGCCCTGAAAGTGCCAGGACACATGGCTGCACTCGGTCATCCATCATGCAAAGCCCTCCTTCCCATCAAGCTTCCAGCCAGGACACTGAGCAAGGCCAAGTTTAATCCCAGGTTATGAGAGTGCATGAGAGCATACTGCTGGAAAAGAGTGGATTAACAGAAACTGGAGTTCCTCCTCACTCCACAAGTATTACTAGGGCTGAAGTCCTGCAGGCTGACTCACACAGCTCCCCACCCACCCTGAAAGAAACAATCTTCTCAAAGACCTATGAACTGAAACAGAAAAGAAGACCTATGGGTTTGCTGAAAGGGGGAAAAAAAAAAAAAAAGACAAAAGAAAAGATCCTAAAGAAACACATGCTTGGATATTTTCTAGGACTTTTTATATTTTTTTAAGAAAAGTAATAGAGAAAAATCACTTTCTTAAATGTAAAAGATTCTTACTAAGTAATTTTTATAAAAGCTAGTTACTGCTCAACAGAGATATATTGGCTATGTTCTAAACTAGAGCATCAACATAAAAACTGGAAAATTAAAAAATCCTCTTGCAGAAAACACTGTGTTTCAGCTTTAGAACTCTGGTTTTCCACAGCTCCAGGTTTTCATCGGATTTTTGAAGCCCAGCCTGGTCACATAACTCAACCAGAAGAACAGGAATGCACAGTCTGTGGTGGCAAGGCTATGAGAACAAGCAGGTAAGGGACGAGGGTCCTATCCTCCCCTGCTGCCAGGAATGGAACACCACCATGGCAACACCATGTGAGCCTGGGTCCTGATCTGAGGGATGGAAAAACAATCACCTCTTCCTACAGCAAAACTGTGAAGGATCAACAGGTTTTCTGTACCATTTAAGGAATAACAAGAAAATACAAAAAAGAAAAGACTAGCTGGCTTTTATTAAGAACGGCTGCTCTCAGGTTAGAGGTTACTCTAACAGGCATTATCACCAATTGGTTTGAGTTCTTTGGTTGCTGCCTGAGCAGAGCTGAGAAACAGATTTGTACTCCCTGCAATAAATTATTGACTGCTATGACTCTCAGGAAGGCCAAGGTGTGGTCCTTACTGGCAGGTGAGAGGGTGTTTGTTTGCCAGCCTTTCCCCCAACTGGAGGAAAGGTGCTCAAAAAGTAAAACTGCAGAAGAAAAGCCAAGAGCGAGCGCCAGGGTTCCCGTAAGTGACTTTTTGGTGTTCAGTGGACACACAGCTTTTGACCACGTTGAACCACGGAAGCGTCCTCAGAGCACCGGGCTGCCCCACAAGAAACGCGGGGCTTGGAGACGTCTGTGTGAAAATGCACGGAGCTGGCTGACCTTTGCTACATCTCCTTCTCCAGAGCCACAAGTAAACATGATCAGGAATGCAGAAAGCACAGAACACGCACACACCACACAGAGCAACCACACGGAAAACACAGGAAGGCCACTGTGGTTGTACCAGGCCACTATTAACAGCCTCTAAAGGGCATTCCTGTCCTGTTCAGGTGGGATTTAATCAATTGTCTGCCCACCACCCATCCTGGAGGTGGCAGGGAAACATCCTTGCCCCTTTACTTCCTTGGGGAGGAGAATGAAAGAGAAAGGTGAAGTAGCTTAAGTCTGCCCCCTGATCCAGAAGTAGATTTTACCACCTCCTGCTTTTCAACCCAGTTCTCACTCCTGCAGACCACAGCGCCTCTCAGATCTTCTCCAGGTGGGCAGATAACACTCATGTACTTCATACCCCAAAGGAGGAAAAGTCATAGAGAAAAGGGACTCAAGGATTCAAAGGTTTGGTGTGATTTATAACCAGCACCCTGGGAATGGTAGAGGCTGAAAATATTTAAAGCAAGCAAAGTAAGAACACAAAATTAGAACTGAAGCTAAGATGCTGTTCTAAGTGTGATGACCTGACTGCAAACAGCAACTCCTTTCACACTTCCCTGGTGCCCTCAAAAGCCTTCAGATACAAGGCAATTCGGATTTCATTCATGATTCCCTGGTATACAACAATTAACATCTCAGCACCCTTTCCCCATATTTTGCCTCCTATGCAGCAAAAGATTTATTAAAAATTTCATGAAAAAATCCCAGCTTTATCAATGATATCATTCCTTAGGGCACTGCCAGTGCAAAACCCCAAGGGATGTCAAATTAAATGCCTAGTGTCCTTAAATCTTATAAAGTATTTCCTAGAGATTCTGGGTGCTGAAAGCTTCCATGACACCAGGCTGTTCAGAGTTACCCTTTGTGGGTGTTCTCATCATTCTGACCTCCTATTCTAAAACACAACTGCTAATTCATCCGTGTTAGAAAAAAGGACATTTTAATAAACCTGACAGCTCTACCTCGTATCATTATAAAGTAACACTCTTTGCTAAGTCCTGGCTGTAAAAAGTTAGACTTGACACCAAATCGTAGGCTCTAGAAACAAAAAAGATATCATGGCTAGACTTACAGCAGTTAGCACAAAAATTCCCAGGTGAAACACTCCATGGTCAGAGGCTCTCAAAAAGAGCACACTGAACTTCAGAACCCTGATGTTACAGGCTAATTTCAGTACTTGGTGAATCTTAAAAAAAGCCTCCATGCGAGCCTTTTTAGGATTGTGGCCCTCCTTTGTTTCTAACTGAAGAAATGAAAACTATCATTATATAGCTCTGGAAAAGGCTTATTCCCAAATAGATCCTATTTCCCGGTCAAAATTCTACCCTGTCTTGTTTACATGCGACTCCCATAAAAAAAAATTAAATACCATCCCCTGAAGATCACGGGATTGTGCAAGTGCCCACACGTTCCTGAGCGTGTTCAGCCTGGAGGTCCCCCCGAGCAGCGCCTGTTGCCCCCTCGCTCTCCTGGCTGCCCTGGGCTGGGAGGGTGGATGCCCAGAACCTGTGCACTGCTGGCCCTCGCTGCCCGTACACTCCGGCTCGTTTAGAGCAGGCCCAGGAGCTGCAGTCACGTCTCCGACCACGCTGCAGAGGACTCCGAGAGGAGCAGAGCGATCCCGAGAGCTTTTGGAAAACTAGCCCTTGAAGTCTAATTTCAAAGTCAAACCTTGTGCCTATCACAGGCCTGATAAATTAGCGGTTACAGAAAAATGAGTTTCTACAGAAATAAGAAAGGTGCTGCACTTTAGTTAATTTAAGAGTTAAGGCTTTCAAGATCACTGGCATTTTTCCTGTCTCCTTGAAGACACTGTCTCAGCCATACCTTGGTGGGCCAACACAGGTGAAACCAAAATGTCAAATTTTTAAATCAAAATCACCTGTCGGGACGATGGAGTGCAGCATTTCTTGATGAAAATTATTTTCAGTTTCTTTTGATTAAAAAAAAAAAAAAATCCATTTTTTGTTTATTTGTTTTAATGTTCCTTATGAGGTAGCCAATCTGCCTGGCAGCCCCCTCCCTCTCTCCACGCTGCTGCTGAATTTTGATTGCGTGGGGAAGATGGGATGGCTGTTAACCTCTGTATCATCGGGTCAGCATCACAACAACATGCTCCTCCAGCAATCCTACACCTCCTGTCACGGCATTCCTCTACCTCCGCTTGTTTTTCCAAGTTTAATTAAAATCCGCTGCAGTTTTTTTCCCATCTGCTCTGAGGGGCTGAGTGACTCGGCTGTGTTTCTGCTTCTGGAAAGCAGCAGGAACAGAGGGGTTAATGCTCTGTGTTCAGAACAAAAACCACAGAGCTGAGGCAGATCTGCACTCATCCAATCCATTCCCTGACAAAACTTGTTGCTAGTCCTGTCTGCACCATCCTAGATCTCCCAGGTTTCACTGGCTTCCAGCCAAAAGTGTCGTTTTACTCTCATAATGAAGGGGGCCAGAAGGATTTATCTTTCCCAACCTCTCCCTACATTATGTCCATCCCTGCAGAGCAATCTTCTTGTTTTTCCACATTTTCTTGCAGTCTGAAACCCTCCCAAGGGCATATCCCCAAGGATCTGCTGAGATGGAGGGCTTCTCAGCTTACAGCTTCTGCCTACAGTGCTGTATTTAGCCCATTAAAAATCCCAATAAGGTTACACATAAAAGCTCCTTCAAAGTTTTGGCCCTAACACTTTACTCCTCACCTTCTAAATCAAGTTATTCCTTATTTGAAAATCTTCAGAAATTGTTTGGAGGAGTGAATGACCTATTCTGAGGCTTTAAAATTAGATCAAAAGTATAAAGTTGCTTCCTTCCAAGCCACTGTATTACTAAACAAGGAAACGGTCACACAATAAAATTTCCACAAGAAGAATGGAGTCTGTAAACCGAAGCTGTCACAGGTGAAGGAGGGAAAAAAAAAAAAAAAAAGACTGATGCTGTAGTATTTATTGTATTTATTAAAATCCTCCAAGCTACTTCAACAATATACAAATTACAGTTCCCAGCTTTCAACTTGCGTCAGGAATTGCCTCCCCCAAAACAATCGCCCCTCCCAAAAACCCAAACCTGCATGGTTGAACATTTTCCCTAGGCACTAAGTCAGGCTAAGAAACTCAGATTAAGAGGGGAGATGCCAGTTTTGCCTAGATCTGCTCGAGTCATCTGCCACTCTGCTGGAGTCTGGGGCTTACAGACAAGTACAAAGCCTGATCACTGGATCTCTCCTTCCCCTTTCCAGCCTCTTTTCTCCCTACAACATATCCTGACTGAGTTTGTCACAATATTCCCACTGACTCATGAAAGCCCTCCCAAAGCACGGAAAGCACACCTGAAAAGCAACATCCAGCCCTGTATAATGATATGTCAGGTTTCTCTGAAAGGTTTTTTGCCCTGGGCCTGGAAGACTATTCCAGCAATAAATTATTCTCCTGCTGGCCTGTGAAGAAAACTCAACAGTAAAAGATCTACAGCTGGAACTTCACATATAATCCCACTGACAAGGAACAAATACCTGTTCTTCTAACGTGGCCACTGTGACTCCACTGGCTCAGTCAGTACAAAAGTTGGAGTAGAAACCTTCCCTATTTTTAGGTTAAGTGAGCAAATACAAATTTGAAAGCAGAGGGAAGGATCCTGAAGCCAGGAAGCATTATTTTTACACGCTAATTACTGATAAAACCACACTTAAGGAAAGAATGAACATCCATTGTTCCCCACTGCCATGGTCTACTGAAGGGAATCTTAACTAGATCAAGCCTGCCTTGAGTTTTACTGTGTGTTTTGATCCAGCTTTGATAAGGTCACACCTTAGAAGAGCCATGCATAGTGTAACAGATGGGGATAAAGCTTTCAGCTACTCCCAGACTCTGCTAATAGCATTTCGAAGAGAAGAAAAATCAATTTTTTTTTTATATTTATATAAATAGGTATGGGTTTTCAAGTTACTTTGGCTCCCACCTCATCCCACCAACCCACACAGGGATGATTCTGCTGCAGTGGAGGCTGTGACAGCTGAGAGCACAGGGGCAAATACCCACTCAGGCAGGAGGAGCACCTACAGCTGTCTCCCCAAGGGCCAGGATCACGCCTGGCCTCCCTGCTGAGCCACGGTCCTCAGGGAAGCAGCTCCAGCCACGAGCTCTGTAAGCCCCCCAGACCTAACACTGACACTCCGAGGTGTCAAAGACCAGCTCGTGCCCAGACCTTTCTTCCAGAATAAGCCAGCCAACCCCCACTGCTCTTCACACCTGGCACCAATTTCATACTCTGAATTCACCCCCCCTGAAGCCTCAAACTCTGCTTTCATGCCCCATCCTGCTGCCAGCTTGGGATCCAATCCATCTTGGGTGTCACTGGTAAGACAGCAGCAGTGTCAACTACAGAATATACTACAGAATTTAAAAAAAAAAAATAAAAAAAAAATGATACTGTAGAATAGTGAGGTAATGGTGACCTAATTTCCTAGACTGGCTGTCTGCTAACCACAACTTTAAGGTTTCAGAGACTTTGGCTCACTATCAGCTTGCACTAAAAATGCCTTCCCTGCAAACCAGAAATAAGCCTATTACATTGTTTTCAGATAATACCATCAAAAAAAAAAAAAAAAAAAAAAAAAAAGAAGGAATGCCACAAACTTGCATCTCCATGAATAACAAACCCCAAACCTTTTTTATTCACGTCAAACTTTTACAAGGAATATGACCTATTGGATAGAAAGGAGCTTAACTCTCATTTATCACAAGAATGATGCTGTCACAAAAATGACCCCATACCAAAATTTCTACAACACAGACTTAATTTCCGATGAATTATGTTAGAAAAGCCTTCAGTTTAGTGTCACTTTATATACAGTAAAGAGATAAGAGGTAACATTATTAGCCCTAATGCAGAAAATGAACTGTGGTGGGAAAGTTTTGGAAACTGCATGCCACAGGAATGAAACGTTAGCATAATGTGGACAGCAATGTGCTTAAGACTGTGGCAGCTGGACTGAGGCAGAAGAGGTCATGCTTAGCAAAGCCTCTGGAATTCCCAGGGATGGTACTGCAGTGACATGAAGGAATTTCGCGGGATGTTGTATACTCAGAGTGCTAAAAAGCAGAAGATTCTGCACCAGACAGCAACAGCTAAGGTGAAAAGTTTTGGAAGAAGATCTAAGGAGGAGCCTACACAGTAAATAGAGATAAGAGCAAGAGCCAAAGGGTGCCAAAAGTGAAAATATTTCAGGTTGGAATGAAATAACAAAATGATCCCAGAAGTCAGTTTAAACCTCTGTTTAAAAATATATAGGTAGTTATTTACTTTTAAAAGCTCTTCTTGTCTATTTATGAGTTGGACAGAAGTACAGCAAGACCAAAATGTGGTTGTGGTCCACTCTCCCCTCACCATGCTTCAGTGCATAACATTTGCACATCATTTTATAGCTGCTAAAAAGCAAAGTAATGGAATTAAATTTAAAGAGGACTAGATCAGTGAAGGAACAGAGCCACCGTATGTCAAGTGATGTTTGATAGATGTGAGCTTGAAATAGCTTCATCAGTTTACAGCCATATGTGCCTACACTGTTCATGCTTGGGGGTTAGTGTGCACAAGTGCTCAAAACCACAACTCAGCACACCAGACAGAGCAAAAAACCCAGATGAGGCTGCATTCACGTGGGTCACAAGACCATGTAAAGATGTTTGCTCTGGAAACTAAAACACCCGTAGAAAAGCTGCAGAGGAGAGGAGGACAAAAGTCTAGCCAAGTTTAAGATGGGGCTTAAGGAAACTGAGACAGAGTTGCCTCCTCCAGGACCATGGTGAGGCTCCTCCATTCGTAACCACGGATCATGGCAGAAATGTGGCTGAGAAATGCCAATACCACACATGGGAACCAGTAAAGAAGCACAGTATAGGGTTAATCCACCTGGAAAGCTTCATTCAACAAGGCTCTTAGGTTCACACTTAAGTCTGGTACTAGCCCGAGGGCCTTGCTGGTGTCTTCAGACCCCTGGGGAATGAGAGCATTACTCAAAAGTAAACAAGCACATAAATGTTCATATAATCAAAGAACAGCTTGTGTTGTAAGGGACCTTAAAGAACATGTGGTCCTTACCCCCTGCAATGGCAGGGACACCCTTCCACTATCCCAGATTTCTCCAAACTCCATCCAGCCTCACCTTGGACACTTCCAGGGATGGGGCAGCCACAGCTTCTCTGGACAATCTATGCCTCACCACGCTCACAGGGAAAAATTTCTTTCCAATATCCCATCTAACCCTGCCCTCTGTCAGACTGAAGCCACTGCCCCTTGTCATGTCACTCCAGGCCATAGTAAACAGTCTCTCTCCTCCATCTTCATTGTCAGCTTCCTTCTGGCACTGTAAGGCTGCAAAAAGGTCTCATTAAAGCTTCTCTTTCCCAGTCTGAACAATCCCAATCCTCCCAGCCTTTCCTCACAGCAGAGCAGTTCCATCCCTCTGATCATCTCGGTGGCCTCCTCTGGACTGTCTTCAACAGGTCCATGTTCTCCTTGTGCCAGGCCCCCAGGACTGGAGGCAGCTCTGCAGCTGGGGTCTCACCTGAGGGGGGCAGAGGGACAGAATCCATCCCCCCTTCTGCCCAGACTGCTCTTAGTGTGTTTCCAAACTCAGATCCAAGACATTTGTTAATACTGATTAACTTGTATAAATCCAAATTCACTTTCTCAAAGGCATGTTATTACTAATCCAGAAACAGCCCAATGAAAAACAATCAGGGAAACGGCAAATACCAAACCCTACACATTATAAAGAACAACTGAAGGAGGCAGGTTGATTCCCAGCAGAAGAGAGAATTTTGAGGAGACCTTTCTGAATTTTTTTATCAGTACAGGAGGGACAGACATCGTTCACACGCCAACTGTTTCACAGGGCTAAAAGGTCCAGAAATGAAGCAGCAGTGTAAGAAGAAGAACAGAAGTACACAGATTTGTTTCAATGCCTGGTTAATTCAGGCAAATGTAATTTGGAGAAGAAATCTGAAGTTTTTAACTAAGCTTCGAGCAGACTTACTAAATGGCAGTCCTGGATAAATCTGCCTAAGCTCCTGGATCTAGTGGCTTGTGTTGGGCCAGTTGCTCCTGAAAAGCCACCCAACAGCAAAAATTCCAGATCCAGGAGCTCAGAAAGAAAAAAAGACAGTAAGCATAGGCCACTCCTTTCGGAAAAGTGAAAAACAAAATTATTCCAAAGACTGTCTCCTTCTCCTAAAATGTCCTCAATTTTGCTAGTTATACCACCATCAAGCAGACAAAACCACCAACTTTGCTCACTTGCACTGAGCTAAGAACCTCAAATGCTGCAGATCATTGAGAGGGCTTAAGAAAAACAGGAAATCTACCATTCTTATCACACAGCATGTCCTATATCCAGCAAAATATTAGGGAATCCCTTGGTCTCTCAAAATCTCTCATATCTAAATGGCAATCATGAACTCCTCTTATGTGTCACAGCTGCTTCCAAAGTGATTATTCTGCAGAACTACCAAGAGAGCAAAGGAAGACACTTCTCTGCTTCCTGGCTTTTAAATACATCTTTCTCAACTCAACTGTTCTACTTTCCCCCAGCTTTACTGCAGAAAAATCCTGAAGCCATCAGGTCTTCCCAGTATTGCTAATGCAATATTTACAGGATGCTTCCTTACACTGAGGTCTGTTTGCACACATGGATCCCAGCTGCCATTTTTCAGACTGCCTCCAGGAAACAGATTCCTTGATAAGAAGAAAAGAGATATGTGATGTTCAGTCTTCCATTTCAAGGAAACAGGTAAAAAGTCAGCAATATTTTTCAACCAGACTTTTCCTTCCTCTTGCCAAGCAGCCCTTGCAGTGATAGTAACGCAGCAGCCAAAATAGGTGTAGACATGGAAATGAATTTGCAAGGATTGATCCCCATTTGTCACACTCTCAATGAGATAATGAATTATCACATTCCAAGAACCCATCTCGGGGTGAGCACGTACTAATCTGTGGTGAATCTTATGTCCTCAAAAACCCACCAAACCACCAAATTATATTCAGAGCATATCCATGAACAAGTTCGTATTGTTCAGGTCTGACAGACAAGATATCCTGAGGTAAGGGTGGTTGGAATGGCCTCTCCTGAACAGCACTATAGATAGATGTTCCTACAGAAATACATCTCCTAGAAAAAACCCAGCCTTTCTAGGCCATATATACCAAAAAAGTCTCCTGTAGTAGTTCCTTCCCGTATGCACCTCAGATGTGATCAAAGCTGAGAGCATTGGCAAATTCCTACTCCTGGCAATTAAAGAATTCAGTAAGTTTAAAATGTGCATCCAGAAAACTGTTGACACTTAAAGGTGCATTTTCAAAGCAGCTCATGGGAGGTACATGCACAAATCCCATTATTTGATAACAGGATTAGTGAACTGTGCTTTGAAAACATATCCCAGACTGTTTTGGCATTAACAGGCACATTTACAGATCTTAAAAACATTAAAACTTATTCTTTCTACTAACTACTGTCTGAAAACTCCAGGTAGCCAGCTCCAATTAATCCCTCATGTCATCTTCTACCTGGGCAGCATACCTTGTTTGTCTGACAGAATTCATAGTGAAGGAATAACCAACCGGAATTTTGATCATTGGACTGAATTAATTATTTCAACCATATTACAGAAGAATGGCATTTGTTTTCTTCTTACGATAAGCACATGGGAAAGGAAGCAAAACCATGTTTTATTATGGAGCTCTACATTAAATAAAAATGATTGCACATTTTTGAAAATGCAAACCCAGTAGTTAGCAAATTAGAATATCAGACGCTCTAAATCAGAACCTTATTAGATCCATACTTATGGCACTTTGCACCAAGTGAAAATCTGGCACCAGCTGAGGGGTTTTGATCTGTACAAGCATCACCCATAAAGATCAAAGCAAACTTGCAAGCATACTTACAAAGAACTTGCAGGAGGTTTTATGAAAAACAGTACGTGGTTCAGCCAAAACTCTCATGGCCATGAGAATTTCAGTTAGCCAAGGGAGAGTTAAACCTCCAGTGGTTCAGACTTAAGTCTGAGCATTGATTTCTGCTGCTACTCATTCATCTTGAAATGCAGATGTCTGAAGACTTTCATTTTTGTGCTACCTTGTGGCACAGTAAACGTAAAGAGAAACAAACTTTTACTCCTCACTAACTCCAAGCTACCCCAGCTCCGTAATAAAATACAAAACAGCTCATCCAACTAAAGGGAATTCATAACCATGCCTTCATGTATCCCAGGACTTCCTGTAGGCAACTGCTTCCTTGTTACAGATCTAGCACAAGTCTTGCCAAGGAAAATCTTGGTTTTCTTACTGAAGCTCATGCCAATCAACAGGGTAGCAAACTCAAGCTGGAGTGACACAGCCACTAAAAGAACGTGGAAAAGACATTTCTGCTGCTGCACAACTGCGCTGTGACCCATGAAAAGGGAGTGCTGGTGTATGTGTACAGCCTTTGCAGGCCTTGGCTTAGGCTCCAGAGTAGAGAGGGGCTGCCACCAGCCTCGGAGTGAGAATTTGAGGAGATGAGGAAGGCGTTGCTTAAGGGTCAGACAGGCACACAATTGGTGACCTCATGAGAGGTAAAAGGTGCCCCGTTGCCCTACGTGACTCTCAGCCCTCCGCTGTCAGGCCACCGTGCCATATGATCCCATTCAGAAATGTGTCAGACTGCTGCCCACATTCTGGCAGAAGCAAAAGGGTAATTCTGCTTCACTCCTAGTCTGCTGCTCCTCGTGACAATTTTGTAAGTTTAAATAACTTGCCACCCTGTCTGGTATTTACCCCTTCCTGTACTGCTCAATAGGCCCAATCCCATGCCTTTTCAGAAGGTTTAATTTACCAGGTGGACTGGATGTGGCGGAACAGACCTTCATGTCCTGACAGAGAGGAGAGATTCCCAGACTAGTCTGAAAAGGGAGCTCCTGAAACAGAAGATGTTTCATGGCTGAAGCACAGACCTCTGCGTGGGCCAAGCTACCCTGCTGCTCAGGCTGCTGAAAGAGCATCAGTATTTCCCTTCTCCACTGGAAACACTGTACCTGCAAGATCATGTCATAGCACGTGCCTTTTTCCTAACTTTATCGTGCTGCTGCCCGAGAGGCATCTCACATCACCTAAACCCAGCTTATTCCTCCTGTCATTTCCAGGCATGCAGGTTACAGCGGAAATTCAGTCCCCGGCCTCCGACCCTGCACCATGCACTCCCACGTTTCATCTCATTTTTATTGTTCCAGCCCAAATGTGGCAACTCTTCCTGTACAATTTTCTGATTTTTTTCATAGTGATATTGTCCTTTGACGTGACTTGGAAGAGACGCAAGTACCTCCCCATTTTTAATGGCAATTCCTTAATGAATACTTGAAACAAATCTGGTTTGGGACTGAAGGAGCTTGCCACCTCCTTGCAGCCTGCAAAGTCCCATCTTTTATAGCCTTCCACAATCTTTCATTTGGACATTTTCTCATGCACTTTGAAAAAGCTGTATCAATTTCTATCTTAGTTAAGCTAACTAATTTTCTCAGGAAAGCATACCAGCTACAGTACCAAAATGCAGATAGATTAGGTATACTCTAGTCCTTGTTTCCAAGATAAATATATTTTATTAAAGAGGAAGACATGGTGAATCAATTCATAATCAAGTGATGTAATCATCTTTTAAAGCTGGACTTTAATATAGCAACCAGGAAACTTCAGTTTAAATATTGTAGCTAATCTTGTATTTGGACTTCTCAGCTGTTTTCTAAACAAAAACTATTAGCCACAGAGACCAGTGATTTTGCAAATAAATGCAAGCTTTATAGTAGCTTAGGCACTTTTTATTACCTCAGGGGATAGACTGTGCACTTATTTAAAAAGCTTAACATTCATTTATTCACACATTTGTTTTACATGTTAATACATTAAAGATAATTAACAGCTTCATTTTCTAAATGATTTTTAAATTCATTACTCATGTCAACCTTATCCTGAATGCAAAACGAAATTGGCCTCAACCTCTCAAACCACTTTTTATTCACCAGCTTGCAGAGGAGAACAAATCTTTCTGCTTTTCCACCTACTAGCCGCCTTACCCGCTTTGACTGAACTCCGAATAAACTGAAGAAAATATCCCCATACCAACAGAAAAAGCAACAGCTACAGTAATAAAGCACTTTCAGCAACAAGCTCTGCTTTTAGGTGCTGATTTTGTGACATCCCCAATTTTAGTAGCTAGACACTAACATTTCAGCAGCAAATATTTAAGCAGCACTTTTGCTGTTATTTAAATGATTTTTCTGTTACTGTTGATTTATGTTTTAAAATAGACCCTCTCAATTTCAAAGTTAAGCAGGGTTTTAAAAAGTTATTGAATCAAACCTGAAAATCCAACTGACATTTTAAAACTCCCTTTTTAAACTAACGGATATTTATGTACTCTGGTATTCAGCTGGCTCAGCCTGCCTTCGGACAACTTTAGTTGCACAGCTTCCTGAAGGCATCTTAAGGCATTTTCCCCCTCATCCTCTCCTCTTTTCTTTCCACAATTCTCTGTACTATTGAGGTCACACTAATCCAGCTATAGTTGCTCACATGACTTTTGTTCTGAGAGATGCCAGTGGCTACTGTACCATCCCTGTGAGCGGTACTTATTAAATTACGCCTCTGTAGACATTGATTTACTAAAAAAAAAAAAATCCCCAGGCTTGTGCAAAATAAGTGTTAGCTAAGAGGAAGTACACGGAGTTTAATGGACGGGGATGGGCATGTTTTGCTAACTAGCTAATCAGACTCAGAAAAGCATAAACCCATATAAAACTTCCTGGTAAAACTTGGTGCTGTCACAACCAGCCAGTCACTGGAGTAGGGAGGAGCTGCCCTCCCCGCTGTCCTCCTCGGTCCAGCTGCTGCTCCGTGCGCTCAGTGGGCTCCTGGCTGGGGCGGTATTTGAGGCAGCGGGAGCCGCGCTCGGCTGCGGCGGCTGGCCGGGTCAAACAGCTCCGCGGGGACGCGCACCGGCCACGCGCGCTACAGGATAATCCTGGAGCCCTGCCCGGCATTCCTGCTCCTGCTTTCATAATCACACAGAAATTACCTGCCTCTAATGAAACGTTCATAACTACGCGTGGAATACTGTTGCGTGCCTAATGCCTATCTTCAGGTGCATAATTAATTGCTCTGCAAGGCATTTTAAGGCGGGGGAAGGAAAGCTCAGCACAAATGCTGATCCAACAGTCCGTAAAGCCAGTGGACTAGAACAGGAGGGCCTCCGAGAGCAGTAGCTTTCAGCTAAGGCTCCTGCTATCGTTATGCAGAGGACTAATTAAGATATTATTTGTTACCATTTGGAGGAACAGCTTCTGAGTTTGGTTAGAGGTGAGCACTAATCAGCTGCTGAAATCTAAACTGATTATGTCTGAAGCGTCGACAGATGCAGAACTCCCTGAGTGAAGAATGAACATGTGTCAGCTTTTTGAGACAAGCTAGGGGAATACTTATTTAGCAGAAAAAAAAGGCACATTATTTAATACTGTGCAACAATCATGCACAAATAGAATGAATCATATGGAGAACAGTGGGATAGAGCATACTAGTCTAACACATAAAAATAATTATGTCAAATGTCCTTTTTCTTCTCAACATAACTGAACTCTTTTTCCCACCAATGCTATTCTCTTAATTGAATTGTCAAGGGTAAGAGAGGGACAAAAAAAGGCCAGACCTCCCAGACTTGTCAACAAAGCATCCTGGTTCACTGCTCTCTAGAATGTACATGAACAGTGTTGTTTAAACAAGCATTATAAATGAGTTCTCCATTCCTCAAACACTTACCTCAAATCCCTCCCCTGATCCCAAAATGATCTGTGCACATTTTCACGCAGTAGCCTACCTCTACCCAATATTACCTGCACACAACAAAACAGCAATCTTTGCCCTAAGGAATTAAGAAGGGAATTTCATAGGAATACTCCCATTCCCGCTTCAAGGCAGTTCGGAAGCAGCAGAAAGATCGTAGTTTTAACCAGGACAGACACGTTGGCAGCCAGGGAGGACTGCCTAATTTGGAAGGCCCTAAAAATTTTTTAGATTCTGCCAGAGGGACAATCCATCCTGTTTTCAAAATGTCATGGGACTGAAAGGGAATAAAACGCAACCGGCTTCCTTTGATCTTCTCCCCAAGAGCAGCAGGGTCTCTTTCAATGTATTTAGTAGAGTCAGGACTGAACAGTTCAACCTCCAAGAGGAATAGGCATCAACACTGCACTGAATACAAGTTACGCAAACACATTAGTATTTACAGGACTGAGGCTTCAAAGACAAGATTTGAGAAGTGAAAAGAACAGAGGGATACAGAATCAAAAGTGGCACATTTCAGCATAATCACCTGCTCACACAATCACCAGACACAAGACAAAGCAGTCGCAGTCATCACGCTCATTGCATTAAACAAGGCAACGACTTGCACACTTATCCCTGTCTGCACTTTGCTGGACCACATGGCTAAAAATGTGCAACAGTTCCAAATACTCTGTAATATGATGAGTTATAAAGACACTGCAAAAAGCATCTAAACTACATAAGGTGCTGAGCATATATATGGAAAGAGACAGCCCATATCCCAAAAAGCTTTAATCCTCCTGAAAATTAAAATCCAAACAAACGTGTGGGTTTGAAATGTCATTGTTCAGCACCAGCCAATGAGATATTCCAGTCTGAGTTTCTGAACCATCTGGTAAAGCATCACAACAGCTTTAAGCATCCAAGGATCTGTCAGGGGCTTTAGTTTAGAAATACTAATAATCCCATCATGTGCAGCTCCTGCTGAATGGAAGATATACCTACTCAATGATTTACACCCCACTCTTTTACCCAACCGCACAAGGGAGAATCAGCCTGAACAAGACCTGTTAACGTTTCTTCATCTGAATGCAGCATTGCTCAAATTATTTGAGAACTGTTACCCAGAATCACAGTCCTTTAGCTTACAAGTCACAGTGAGGACCTTTGGTGGGTCGAAACAGAAGAACAATTTCCAGGAAAAGCATTAAGAAAGTATTTTGCTTCGAACTACTTAGCTCTCCAGATTTTATGCTAGTGATTTCTTCCTTTCTTACCATTTACCTTGACTTTTACAGGTGACATTTGGGTCGAGGAAAAAGAAAAAACCAGGGAGGGAGGTTCATTAAACACATTTAACAGCTCTACACAACCCACAGAGCAAGAAACAGTGGTCTGGTGAAATGAACTGGTAGCTGGAAGACAGGCGTTTCAGCGGGTGTGGGCTTGGTTGCTGTCTCACCGTGGGCCACTGACGGAGCCACTTGGACCAGCTCTTCCAGTGTGCAGCTGCACGTATTCCTGATCCGCTCGGACATGGCCTGCAATCTCTGAAAGTCAGGCCTACAGCATCCCAAGGGAGGCATTCCAAAGAGACAGGCAGCTCCTGCTGAAAGAGAGAGGAAGTTCTTCCACCTCCAGTCACTGAAGATTCAGAGAATGGTGCCTGTTCATCATTGAAGAGGGTTTTGAAGGCTTGGCATAAAATACCCTTTTGTAAATGTATCCATAACCTGAGGGTACTAATAAGGGAGTTTGGAGTTATCTTTTCCTTTCAGTTCCAATAGGGTTTATGACACCTCTACAAGCATAAAGTTGAACTATCAGTTTAAGACTGTTGGTCCCAACACGTGGCTTGTGGTCAATGTGTTGCACTTGGGAGACTTTGATAAAGTTAACAGAAATAGAAAAATGAGGTGGCACAGACACCTGAATACAGCACTTTTGAAGTGCTGTTATTGCCCACAGGCTGAGAGCAGCTGCTGACTGTTTTTTAGACCAGCAGTTTGCAGTCTCTAGAACATGGGATACTCCTAGGCGGGCACACACACACACAGGAAGAAATTAAAAGCTGTTATTAAATAGTCTTAAATTCACTCAGTGAGACCCATATGCAAGATGGCATTCAGTCTGGAAATCAGAAAAAAAAAATATTGAAAATGAGCACTTTTTAGAAGAAACCAGCCTTTGAAAATAGCCTCACTAGAAAGGCACTCTAAGCTCAATACACAGACTCTTCAGGGAAGTTGTTTAAAAATGCTTTGTACACAGCCAGTTAACTCTAACTTATTGATTGAGATGGCATCTCTTAATTGTTCGGTTTGTTAAATATTTCTCTTTGAAGAATTTTCTTTCTGAAAAGCCACTTACACCAATTTCTGTAACTGGCCACTCAAGCTATCAGTGGACACATAAGAGTTATATACATGGTGATGAGCTTTTAGTAGTTAAAAAAACCCAGCAGCAACAACAATAAGGAAAAAAAGTGGTTTGTCTTTGAAAACCGCACTGGAAAATAACCACTTACAGGTAATTCTAAATAGAGACTTGTGAAGTAAAGACGAATGCAACCGAGAGCTAATAAAGCCCTATCTGTTAAACACAGCATCCTGTGAGCTGATATTGGGCTTTTAGCACTCACTGTTCTGCAAACCACTGGAAAAAAAAGGTAATGGGTAAAACAAAAAGATGTGATAAAGTCTTCCTATTTCACTGAAAAGCCACATGTCATTGGCATGAACTCTTCAGCAAACCATTGCAGAAAAATCAGCTGTCAATCAGCTGCTGCTTCTACATCACAAGTTGACTAGAGAGGGGAAAAAAGAAAAAGATATTTTCAAAATTAAACATTAGTGATGTATAAAATCCATTAATCATTATGAAGACCAAAGCAGTGAAGCCAGTTACAAGGTATTGAAATAAGAAGAGTCAAAACCCATAAAGTGTTAGTTCTTGCTAAACTCATATGCTACCAGCATCTGAGCAAGAGGGACAGTTTTAGGCAGATGAAATACTGTCCTTCATTGAAAGTACCCAGTATAGGCTTCATGGACTTAAGGAAAAAACCTCAAATTCACCAGACAAGAAGTCAATGCTGAATGAAAACCTACTGAACACAATTGACAAGATCTTTCTTTTGCTGGCATCTGGGTCTTTTCCTGTTAGCATCCAACTGTGCACTTTCCAGTGAGAACCAGTGAAAGGCAAGTGTCCCCACAGTCAAGCCATGTGTGAAAGCTCTTTCCATACAGGATCACAGTGAGAGAATTTACCATGACAATAGCCTTGGATTATTCTAGAGCAACCACAGAGATGTGAATCAGTGTTTGGCTTCTCAGTGTCCAGTTTTGTTCATTACCAGCTCACCTACACTCCCTGTCTGCAAATACTAAAACACACACATGATTCTACCCATGAGGGTATTCCCTAATAAGTCAAGGCACACATGCACCAAATCACAGCCAAAACTCACACTTTACACTTGTTAGACCTCTGGATACAGCCTGAGACTCTCAAATCTCAAAAGATGTGATAAAGACTGTTTTTTCTCACTCTCAAAGCTGAAGAGGCTGGTGACCATCCATGAGTTGGATGACAATGTTCTCAGAGGAGGAAAAGGCATATCTGAGTTACCCATACCAAGCCAAGCATGCTTGTTTTGGGGCAGATGAGAAAGAGGGAAATTAGGCCTAAACAACTATCATGCGTGTAAAAAACAACTCTGTCGTTAACAAATGCCCCTTTTTTCAACCAACAGCAGAGCTGGCTAAAAATAATAGTAATTTAAACTGAAATGGAAAAAGGAGATTTTTTAATTAGAAGTTATTTTTTTTAACCAGCTCTAACAAAAAGAAAGTAGAGGAATAATAAAAGTAAAAGACATGGACATGTAATAGTAGACATAGTTTGTGTTTTGTGGCTCTTGCTACAGCGATAGCATCTCCCTGCTCCATCCACAATTTTCCTTGCAAGATCAAAACCAGGCTGACCCAGCACCTCACTCCATATAATTCATTCCTTCACAAAGAAACATAAATAATACTCCCACTCTTTCTCGCTCAGCTACTGTTTATCAGTTATAATCACCTTCACTCCTAGATAGAGTGTGTTTCCAGTCTCTACATCAGGGGGTAACTTAGAGCAGCAATTCAAAAATGCGTTTGCCCAGCTAGGGAGAATTCAGAGCAAAAAGGGAAGTCCTGCAGGATGTGCTGGTCTCTGATAGCCAAACCTCTGAACTGTTACATGAAGAACCAAGTCTGAACGAGGAGTGAGGAAAAGGAAATGTACACATACAACGACTTTGCACTTCTGTAATACTTCCTCTCCGCTGTTCTCTACAGAAGAACAAGGCATGAATCTTCATCATCCCCATCTAGAAGGGATGTAGCCCTGGCAGAGGAGAGGGAGAATTTCCCCAAGGTAAAAAGAGTACTTTTGGTGGGAAAGCAAAGCTCACACTAAATAGCGTTACTGGCTCTCAGGATCCTGCTAATACTACCAGCCTTGTTTTTCCTGACAGAAGAGTCCCACCAAGTAACTGGCTCTCCAGCACAGCAAAGGGCATTGAACTTGGAGATCAGGGAAGCAGGAGGAGGGGGTGGAGAAGGGGAAACCAGCCGAGTCTCAAATCTTTGGTGTGTATTTATAATGTTGTAGAGAAACTGCATTTCAGGATGGAATGATTATTGATTTCTTAATGGATTACTGCTGCACAAATTTACACTTCCCCCCGAAAACATCAATCTTAGGATAATAATTATAAACCTATCACAGTGCATAGAGCATTCTGACTGAGTAGAAACTTAACGCTATCTGCCGGGAAATGGTCAGTTTTCTAATTTCTTCCACTCCAACCACATTACAGCATGGCAAGGAGCTACTGAAAAATAAATGCTACTATAAAACAAAGTTTGTAATAGCCACAGGACATACCTCCAGTCAACTTTCATTAAACGGACTCTTTTAAACTACTGCCCTTAAGAAAGTGCCTGATCCATTAGTGAACAAGTTAATTAGTTATTCGAATCCTTTTATGTTATTTTTTTCATTGTAATGAAGCACCCAGCATTGAGTGAGACTCCTTAATGGGCAACATACATTCACAAACCCACACACCCTCACTTTTTTTGCTTACCAGCCTACAGTCAAATGTTTCTGTAGCTAAGTAATTTTTTAGCAAAGGCACCCATAGAACAGCTTTGCTACAAGCAGCATCATGTTGCAAAAATGACTGAAATACCACCAAGACTCCCCTTAACTTCAGGAAGTGTCAGACCAAATCACCGGAGATGGGGCACTATGGAAATTTAAAAATCATTCTGAACCAAAAAACTCAATACCCCGAAGTTTGTGCACAAGGTGCAGGAATGTGGGAGCTTCAAGCCTGTCTCTGTTCAGTGGTGTCCCACTCACACCACCACTACTGTTTAACTAAAGGCGCTGTATGACGTTACAGTCCAAATGGGAGCTGGGAGCTAAAGGCAACTTGCAAAAGGGCTGGTTGTGAACCCAGCACCTCTGAGCTGCTGGTCCTGTCCCTCTGCAAGAGGCAACCACCCTTTGCACTGTGTCAGAGGCAGCAGAAAAGCCAATTGCCTGCCTTGTTGCCCACACAGTTGATGACCTGTGTGAGGTATCAGCACAGCTCAGCCTTTGCCTCTGCAGAAACAGAAAAAGAGCTAGGAGCTCCCATCCCTGCTCAGACACCACCCTCTCACTGTGTGAGACCGTGCACTAAACTGGATCAGCAAATCGATCCAAGATAAAAATACCCCTTTTTGTTATTTGGTTTTTCTTTTTCAGAAGAAAATGCTGGCATTGCCACAGAGAACAAGGAATGCTGAACTCTGCTTCGAATGCTTGCCTTAGGAATAGTCATCTGGGCTGGAAGGGCATCTGGGGCACCTGCCAGTTATAACACCTTTAAACAGTCCTAACTAATGACAGCCCACACACCAGTGCCATTAAAACATGTGCAGGTTAAAACCCTGCACACGACAGATTTCCAAGCTCCTGCAGCACTGCTGAGCTGCAGTTTGCTCCAGAGCAGAGCTGCAGTTACACCCTGCTCAACACCAATCCCGCTGTTCCCAGTGCTGAGCCTCGCTGTAAGCACTGGGTAATGGAACAGCTTGTACAAGCTAAGGGCTGGAATGTAAATGGAAAGCTGAGGTACACTTCCTTGTAATCTGGCTGTAGCCTTCCATGCTTAGAACAATTTCAAATACAAATGCAGCCAGTTGATGTTGCCCTAGACTATGCTTGCCACTACCTACAACTTGCCCCCGTGATAGGGGTCTGCTCCACAAGTGTGTGGAATTAGAGAATCTCCCACAGAGTGCAGTGGGCTTTGGATAGGTCTTAAATTACTCATGAGAAAACTTGCCAGCTACAGAGCACAAGGATCAGCACCCTACCTCTCATTTTTCTAAGAGGCTCCAATTTAATTAGTGCAGCAACTTCTCCCCTTTTCCATAATCTACGATTTCATCCTTCCTCCTCCACCCCAGGAACTACTCATAGCTGCTGTAGGACAGCAAGAGCATCTCCAAAAATCCTCAACTTGAAAGGTGGTTAACAGAAAAAATAACAACCAAAGAAAGCAGCATTCTCCAAGGAACACAGGCCACATAAAATAGAAGCAATGGACCCAAAATTCAACACTTGCCATCAGCTTCAATTAGCAGCAAAGTGGGGCTTGGGAAAACAAGGGCCTCTTCAGAGCTGCTATAGGGCAAAGATGAAATCCCAGAATTAAAAACAAAATCCCCACATGCACATTAATATTCAGAGGCAATTACCTTTCAGCTTAAAGTCAGCCAACATGCATCTTACTACTGCAGCTCTTAAAGCAATCTTGTTTACAACTGGAAATGGATTACATTATCTCAACTCCACCTATCCACATAATGCAGAGCAAACTGTCAAACATAAAATTACAAAATGGTTATTGTAAGGTATCCCCTTCAGCATAAAAATTAATTTGACCTATTTTATTACTAAATTATTACTCCCACACAAATTTTCTACCATAGATATCTATCAGCACTGACATTTATATTCCAGTGAGGCACTCTCAGATGCCTATTTTCTTCTCCTCTATCTCAAAGGTGTATTGAACAGATTTGATGTAAACAGCCTGCCAAGCTAGTTAAAATCTTTAAACTTTACACATACAATTAGATTGTGACAATAACCATTTGCTTAGAAAGAGAGAGAGAAAGAGAGAGAGAGAGAGAGAGAAAGATACCTACATGGAGTTTCAGATTCTGAAACGAAATGCTTCACAAATTAAAGAAATGATTAATCTAAATCTAAGAAGGACCTACAGATATTTTTACTACGGCTCTGGCAGGTTGTTCTGGTTGTCACCAAGAGACATGATTTGACACAATGGCCCTGATTAAGAATGTGCTTAAGTCCTATTAAAGCCAATGGAAGTTAATCATCTGTTTAAGAGCTTTGCTAAATCAGGACCTGAACAGGAGACATTTCCAAAAAATCTGGGCCTAAACTGAACACACACTAATTAGCTGCACACACCAATTACATGATTATGGATGAAACACAGTTGTTTAGCATTTACAACAGCACACTTTGTGTGGAATCATTTAGAAATAAGGTCTAATTATCATTCCATAACAGGTCCCACAATGCATTATAACCCACATATAGCATATTAATTTTACTTAAAGGAATAGCTTGAAAAGAAAAAGGAAAAAGAAAAAAAGCAGAAATCCTTCCAGTAATATTAGTCCAAATTCCCAAGTGGAGCAAGATCTGACCCTTTTGGAACTTCACTGTGTTCACAGGGAGAATGTCTGAGCACTCTTGCTCGGCCCAGTTTCCTTAATGCTACATTGTGCTTACAGAAAATATTCACTCTTGCATTTCAAAATGTAACATTTGTACTGGATGCTGCCTAATGACTTAAGCCCTGCACTCAGAAAACAAACAAATTGGCGTAGAACTGCATATCCAGGATAACAAATATCAGCAAATTATTCCTAAAAAATATTTGTGCATACAAGCCAAAAGTTGTTATAAGCTCATTCGTGAATGATCTCAATCATTTGAACTGTTTGACAGTAGCCAGGATTGAAAAGTCTCACTTTTATGTCCCTTACACTGACACTTATTAGTTTTTCTTAGCAGCAAGATTTTCAGATATGTGACTAAAAAAGTCTCCACTTTCATTAAATTAAGAAAAAAAGGCATTCCCAAAGCCAGAGACTGCTGAAAAGCCATGCTTCAGTGCAAAACACAGCTCAGGAATGAGAAGACCCATCGAGAGATACATTTATTAAACAAACACACATTAAAAATAAAAAAGCCTCATGGTATGTAAGGCAATCTTGCGATTTAAAACTTGACTCATGATTGTGAAAGTTTGGAGCTGGCATGCCAACTTGGTGAGCCATCTGCTCACCAACAATTTATAAACGAGACTGCTGCCAAAGCCACCCGATTACTCAGTTCTAATATTAGTGATGTAACTAAAACATGCTTGTAGGGTTTTTCTCCCCATGGACCAGGAAGCACAAGAGAAAAAAAAAAACTCACTGAGAAGAAGTTAAAAATAAAATAGGTAAAATGTATTTATTCTATATTCCCTTCAAGTCTGGTAAGTTATGGATAATGTAAAGGAACATTAAAGATTAAGGTGATGCTTTAGCTCTGTAATTCCCTCTGAACCAAGTCAGAAGGAAAAAAACTAAATCAGTAGAGTGATTACAATGGGACAAGGAGAATCATAGAACGGTTTGAGTTAGAAGGGACCTTAAAACCCATCTCATCCCACCCCCTTCCGTGGGCAGGGACTCCTCCCACTATCCCAGGGTGCTCCAAGCTCCATCCAACCTGGCCTTGGACACTTCCAGGGATGGGGTAGCCACAGTTCTCTGGGCACCCTGTGCCAGGGCCTCAGCACCCTCACAGTCAGGAATTTCTCCCTAATGTTCAATCTAACCCTGCTCTCTAGCACTGGCAAGCCATTGCCCCTTGTCCTGTCACTCCAGACCCTTGTAAATGACCATTCTCTCCATCTTTCTTGCCACAATTGGGTCATCCCAAAGCCGCCTTCTCTCCTAGCTGAACAATCCCAATTCTCTCAGCCTCTCCTCACAGCAGAGGTGCTCCATCCCTCTGATCAACTTGGTGGCCCTCCTGAATGATATATTCTGTACCCAATGCCCATTTCTTCGTTAATGATTGAAATAGTAGTTGGCTAAAATCAAACATACTTGTGCTCATCTCATAATAGCATTTAATACATTTTGAAAACAGAGTAAAAAAAATTATCAAGAACTTGTGCATGTAGGCTAGCAGGTACAACTGCTGATTTTACTCGTGATGCTAATTTTACCATTAGAACTGGGCAATTGGGGATAAAAACATTATCCTATTTAAATAAGTCCTTTCTTATTAAAATTCAACATTACGAATAGCAGCAAAAACGTGCTGGAAGTTACTCTACAGTAAATAATCCTTGGGGCAAAAGATACTGCAATGAAACTGCATGGAAAATTACTCACTCAATCATTTTCAAAACGTTGAGTCACAATTCAGTTTTGTTGGCCTGAAACTCCAGATCCATCTCCATGGCAAGTCAGCAGCAAATCCCAAAGCACAGCCACTACTCCCAGAGCTCAGACATGAGGATGTGCTGCTGCAGGAGGAAAGCCAGCAGTGCACGGTGTCCTCCACCACCACTGCCACACTGCCTCCTGCCCACAGAGGTCACAGAACAGTTCAACCACCGGCTTCAGTGCGAGCAGAATCAGGACATTTCCAACTGCTCGGCAGGGGACATAATTAGATTCAAAACACAGGCAGTCGTGGTGGCATTAATTAAGAGGACAATGACAGTGACAAGCACCCTGCTTCATTTCAGAACACCTTGCTCTATCACTGCCAAAAGGAGCAGCTTTTAAATCTGCAGTTTGAAATTAAATGCATCATCATTACCCAATTACCATTCTAACTAGTTTCCTCAACAACAGATCGGCTTTATTTACAATTAATTTTGGTTAATGAGCTAGTTGTAGTTTTATCTGACGGATAATGGGAGAGAATTAATAATTGCTTAATCCACACAAAATTTTGTTGTTCACATAGCGCACAAAATTTTGACAAATGTTTCTGAATCTCGGCCAACAACCACCAGCACATTTTCACCATCTGAAAGCAGCCAAAGCTCAGCAAATGTTACCATTTTACATTATAGTAGGTTAAACTGTTTATATATATAATTAGAATTATTATTATAAACTACAGTCATAATTATAAATTGAAATTTCATCACTGACTCATAAGGAAGCTTTCCCCCTTCCACAACACCTGGCCAGAACAATTGATTAAGGTCATCTCTGACGGTCTACAAAGATTTATTCCGTCTATAGTTGCACAAGAAAATGCTGCAGAGACCCAAAATGGAGACTAAACTGCCCTGTGCACATCGGCTGTGCTGTCTATCTCACACCTTTGTCTATTCCCCTCCAATGAACTTAACCCTGGCTCCAAAGCCATTTTAAGCCCAGTCCTATTTTTTTTTATTAGGCATTGGTTTTAAATGGGTTTAAACCATCATTTTCCGTTGCCACATCACCACCTTCTCTCAAAAATACTTTCCTCTTGCCAAGTGCTGGGAAGGGCTGGGTTTGCCTCCAGCCAGTTCCATTCTCTTTTTCTTGTACAGCAGTCTCTGGCTGGGACACTGTCTACCAGATGTAACATCAAACCCAAGCATCTCCCTCTATCCAGTCATTAAGGAACCTTGGATAATTATATGGCAATTATCATTCACATTTCTACAGTGAAAACACTTCTTCTACTCTTTTCCTAAGGCTCTGTTGTTCTAGGCTGTTAAAAAGAACAGCCAGAGTTCTGGGGTAGGAATGGGTGAGCTGGGACACAGATAAAACATCCTGACATGAAGATGAGGAAGAACATTACAGAGCAGCACTATAGATTATTTCCTGGAATGCACTGCAGTTTGCTTTGGTTTTGAGTACATATGTGATATATATTTACTCGAGCAAAAATCTCACTACTATTGATTTCTCTATAAATATTTAATGGCTACCAGTCAGAAGGTAAATTTAAGTAACAATAGCGCTAATGACTTTAAATGAATGAAGCACTTCAAAAGTGAGAAAAAAAGCAAACACTTCTTTACAGCATTTTAGACCAAGAGCAGTAAGACAGCAACCTGAAACCATGTTACATGCTGATAGCCTGAGTCATGTCTGGTCTCACAGGCAGACCAGAGAGGTGATTTTGCACAAACATCTCACAAAAAAAGTAGGTTTTGCAAGCAGCAAACTTAGCAGAAACTGGCTTCTAACAACTTTTTCCCATGCATTTGACGTTTGAAAAGGGCGGTGCTTTATAGTTTTTCCTTCAGCCGAGGCCCTATTCACATACCTCTTTCTCCTCTTTCTGGCTTCCTCGTTTCATAAGAATTGCACTTTCCCAGTATTTTTCAAGCCTGTACTTCTCTGTTGTATGTGACTGAAACCCTGAAACCATTTGTATTACTGCACTGCACGTGTACAGGCTTGTCAGAAACCAGGGCTGGACACATTTTCCTATCTTTTTCTTTGGCTGCCAACCTTCTCTACTTGATATTAGGTAATTTGGGGGCAGCTGACAGGTCATAGCATTTAGACTATGACAACACTGGGATTCACATGTAGGTACACAGGATTTTGGCAAAAAAAACCTGTGCAATTCGTAGAATACAAATTTAAAAGAAGGCCAGGAATAAACTCACGGAGTTCTCACAGTCTGCTAATGTTATGTACTACCTGACCCTTAAATACACAACTAGCACATCATCCTTCTGAACTCCTGAGAGATACCTATACTCTGACAATTTGAAGTCACACACATTATGAAGCTGACTGCTTCCCACCCACAGGAGCTGAATTTTTACTAAGATTAATTTCCCTACTTTTTCTCCACCTCTTCAGTCTAAAATTTTGTCCACTCATTTGTATCTCTTCAACTGGTATCTTTTGTGAAGTTCTTAAAACTGAAAAAAACATGATATAACAAGGAGATATTGTTATATTACTCTCTAGAAGACTAGGTTATCCAAAGGATAATACCCTACAGTGCTAGAGAGAGAGGCCTGTGTATTTAAGGTAGGGGGAAGATTTCAAACAGGGAGTTTCAAGTAAAGCTGATACCCCAGACTGTTCCACACAGCTGCACAGAGATGTATTAGACTCACCCAGGAACTACCTGTGCTGGTAACAAGGTCAAAACAACTGGTAAGGTTGACCCAATTTTGTGAGATTAAACTGTAAAACTATTACTTACAACCACATTTAGGACATGCCTAAATCTGAAAGGTGATGAGGATTAAGGCACTGAGTAAATTTAAGGCCCAATGGTGTATTCTGAAGTATTTCTATACTCAGGCAGACTCTGCACTGGGGTGCCAGATCCCTGCAGACTCTCCAGGGATGCAGGAGAGAGGCCCCTCACCACGACAGCGTGCGTGCAATACAGAGCCTATAAAAGCCTGTACCTAGGAAAGGACAATTAAAAACAGTATGCAAAACTGCTAATTAATAAGATTTATTCTCCTTCAGGGGCCGTTATCTCGACAAGGCAAACCCTGCAGGATATCAATTTCTCAAGAAATAAGATTAAAAACCAAACGCCATTTTATTCTTTTGCCTGAGCTGCCTCCCTCTATCACAGACCTGGCTGCTAACCAGAACAAGCTCTTCAGTCTACTGCCACTCTTTCCTGGAAACTTTTTAAACCATCCACAACTTTAAGAAAACAGCTACTCTTCCTCAGATGAATAAACCCCATATCTCTTCTGGGTAAAAAGACTCGCTGTTTTCATACAGAAAGAAGCAATTTCTTTCATTTTCAAAAGAAGGGAATTCACACCATCCTGTTTGCTGCTCCTTGGACTAAAGCAGGTATTTAATTCACACAGCTGAAGTTTAAATGATGCACAGATAGAGTTACCAAAAAATGTCTCAGTTTGTGTTTTATGGCTAGAGCATTACCTAAAAAAGCAGCTTTGCTTGCAAAAGGAATCATAAAATGTCCAAAAGCTGAGTTGATGTCTAGGAAAAATTAGGTGTGAATTCTCATAGAATTTCACATAGGCAGTCCCAAATCAATGAATAATTATGAGAAAAATTACCATGGACTTGAGCATATCACAGGGCTCTGCAGCCAGCATTCTGTGCCACTCACCAATATAATTTTCATGGACTGAAGGAACATGTTCCTTGAGAAAAACCAGAACATCGCTTTCTTCTGATGGAATTGGGAAGTTTTAGAGGCTGGGGAAATGCAAGGAAAACACCACTAAAAAGAAGCTGAGAAAACTCCAGGCTGATGCTGAAGGTCACAGCACAGATATCTTTAGCCTAACACTTGTTTTGTTCAAGTGGAGGAACAGAGGGGGTAAACAAGAAAATCCCCCCATCGGAATGTCAAGCTTTGTCACGTATGCGGTTTAATTGCCAACGGAGCATCTCTCCCCTAAGCCCTGCCCAGATCTTCCATTAGCTGGAGAGGAAACACAGCCTGCCTTACCTCCTCACATGAGAAAGTTCATAAGAAAAAAGGATGATAGGTAGGACAGGCAACAAGGTGAATGGATTTTCTGTACTTCAGGATGTCCTACCTCCTTTGAAAAACATTTGAGATGTCCAGCCGCCAGGACAAAGGGCCTGACAACGGCAGCACCAAGGTGTGTCTGGGTCATCTGTCCCCACTGCATGAAGTTTCAGGGTGGACAGTAGCACCGAGTCCTCCAAAGGCCTTCTCCAAAGCCAGAGACAGAGCAGGGACTTGAATACTCACACTGATCTTCCCCTTCTGTCTCCCCTACTGCAGCGACTACACCTGTGCCCAGAGCAGCATTACCACAGCAGGAAAGAGGCTGGAAAAAAACAGTCTGTGCAGCCTCTCCAAGTAACATGAAACCATGGTGGGGAGAGCAGACAGGTCTGCAGTGAACCAGATTCCTTGGCTCATGCCTTGGGTATAACTCAATCTGCTAAGAAGAGGGGCTCCTACCTGTGTAGGAGAATGATGCACTTCAACTCCTCTCTTTTTTCTTTCACTGCCAGCTGGTAGACACAGATATTCACATCATCCGTGCTGGGGGTGGGAGCATGGTTTGGCCCTAGGACTGATCTCCCCCCTACACCTGTGAGGACACAGGGATCTGACCACCAACTTGAGCTTCACCAAATGGAAGACCAAGAGCCCCTCTCTAGACCTCTCTAGACAGGACAAACACAGAGCAACCATGAGCTAAAAGAGCTCATACAATGCACACAGAGACCGCTATCTCCGTGGTGCTATGCCTTGGCCACACAGTGTCACGGGAATAAACCCCCAAACTGGAAAGATTTTTTGAAAGTAATAGGCAGAGACAAAGCAAAAGTCAGTTAAAAAAAAAAAAAAAACACAACAAAAAAGACATTCTAATTCACAGAATATGACATGACCTATGAGCACAGAAATGAGGGGGATCAATCAAGCCCATGCTTTTCCAGGAACAGAGTCTGCTGTTTTACCGTACTTTCCAATGTAACACCTGTAACAGCACTTGCAGGTGACCCTGCCAGCCAGGGCTATGCTCAGAGCAGGAGCTTCTGCCAGCATCTCTCTGCCTGTGAGGGATTACAGTTCTTCAAAGCCACGGGCTGACACAGCAGTGCCAGCAGAAGCCGGTAATGTAGACCTGGCTCCAGATCAAGGGCACATTTTGCTGGGCAGTGTGAACGGGGGCTCGTCCACACACAGACCTGGCAATGCTCAGCGGTGTGGGAAGAGTTAAAATTCTGTAGTTGCTCTAATGTAGTCACACCACAACAGGGTACTTTAGGACCACCACAATTATTCCTGTGCAGGACAGGAAATAAGCTGCACTGGTATTAAGTATTTCTGAATGCATCTCATTGTGGGGCTGCAAAAATTAAATGCAAAATAACCCCTAAGCAAAGGAGATACTGTAAAAAAATCCTACTTTTAACAAAGGCTAACATGTACCATCCAAATCTCCATCCTAAGTGATCTACGGCTCCTGTGATTCAGAAAATAAAAGGCAAGAGGGGGGAAAAAAAAGCACAGAAACATGAAGGGATTCCCCTACAATGACCAGAGTTTGGAGGAAAACTGGGGCTCTGGTCACCTAGCCCAGAGCCATATCTGTCATGTTCATTGCTTCTCAGTGATAAACCAGCTCTGCTTCCTTCCATTGGGATGCAGCAGTCAGCTGCCTGGACTCCAAACAAGTGTCCACTTCCCTAGGGAAAGGACAACACACTGTGGCACAGGCTCCTCACCTGGACTAGTAACAGGTCTTGATACTACACAGAGCAGTGGCTAAGCCTTCTCTTCAATTTTCTACAGAATCTTAGAACAGGTCAGTTTTAGACCTGTTTCAAGGTGGGTTCTTCAAGGATTTTCACTCACTGTGATTACTGAAGCAAAAAGCAGAAAAGGAGGCTCTGCCTTTTCCTCCCGGATAGAATAGCACCACTCCTTCAAGGTGCCCTCTTGGTACTGGAAGGACGAGCACTGCTCACCCTCAGTATTGCACAAAGGTAGCACAGGTAGCTTTTTGTAAAACTTAGTCCTGCCAACCTGCAAACCATCACTTAGCTGAAGGACTAGAAAGAGCCTGTGGCCCACAGGAACTGGAAACAAGCCTTTGAACCAATTTCCTGGGAGAAGATACACATTGATTTCAACAGCAGTAGGACCTTCCCCCAGATTCAGGGATGGGAAACAGAACACTCTCCAACGGGTATCTTGTCATCCAGCTGCTATCAAAGTGTCATATTTCATGGAAGATGAGGATTGCTCTTTTCATTGGCATGTCTGAAAAGGAACTGAAATTCCAGAAGCAAACACTGAAAACTTGCTGACTACAAAGCTAGCAAGATCACAGTGTTGTAACAGGGTGTGTACTAGGGAAAGTTAACTGAACCTGACAGTCCAAGAGAATAACAGAAGCTTCCTAAGAAAGGTGTGTGCTGCAACAAAGCCCTGGCAGATGACCTCTCAAGAGACTTCCATCAGAATGAATAAAAACCTATTTAATGAGATTAACTGATCATTTCACTCCACCCTCGTTATAACACTCACTGAGAGGGAGGAATGTTTTTGCAGTCAAGTATGCGGCTCCATAGGGAATGCCAGGGCTGTGACAGAAGACAGGAAAAACACACAGGAGAGCCCTTCACCATTGCAGTGTGGGCTACAGATACTCAAACACCAACTCATTTCAGTGGCTAATGTGTTGGTTTACATACAAAGTTCGTATCAGAGGAACTATTTCATGATTTTAACCACACCAGTGTGAAAAACCTGAGTTGATGTGGATAAAGCTACAATTCAAGGAACATCCCAGGAAATGCCTAATTTCCAGTTAACCCTTTCCTCTTTCTGGGTTGAGGTTTTTTTAAAGAAACACAGTGTAACCTACTTAGCAGAGCTCTGGTCTCTTAGGTGTGGAAAACCCCCTCAATTTCTGTTAAAATCCCGATGATCACCTTTCCATTTAGTATTTTTTCTTCTCAAACTCCAAGAAAGCTAAATGCATTGGCTAAAACTCTGATAACTACTACTGCCTTGGCAATTCTCAGGAAGTCTGAGGATAAAAGACTGAAGCAAAGACCGTGCTCTTGTATGTGTCAAAGGAGCTCACTTCTTACAGCTCCCTGCCACACTTTATTGAGCTCATTCCTCACGTCTGAGCTCATCTTGGCAAAGTCCATCTTCACTGTCCTTCAACCTGCCAAACCACAGGTACATCTGTATTGGGCATCATCGTGCAATTCCACAGCTGAGCTCTAAAAATCAAAGTGTCAAGACTGCAAAGTCAGACACAAAGGACTGGAGGACATCTCAAGTGACTGTCAAAAGTCCACCTCCCTGCACTGAGGCAAGAGATACCCAAACCAATAAATGCTGCCTTACCGTACTCCTTAAAGGCTGCTGAGGAAAGAAGATTCCTCAGCATCTCGAGGTGATCAGGTTTGAGTTCTTAGCATTTTCCAAGATATTTGGAAGAAAAGGAGACCGGAATCCCAAATTCACAGCACAGCAGTTTGACTGCCAGAATTCTTCATGCCCCAGTGCACACATCAGGGGAGTGACTGCCTCAAAGCACTAATTCAGTCCCCCACTGCAGCCCAGCCCAGCCAGCTTCAACCACCCTCCCTAAAGGACAGTCTACACCACCCCATCCTACTAAAAATCCCACAACACATACTGAGCCAGGAAAGAATCCCAGAGCAAGGCTCAGCCTCACATGCCTGGGAGTAAATTCTGGTGGTGACAAGGCTTGTTCGCCACGGAGCTGAGGCATGGAGCCTTTATTGTGATTTCATTCCAAACTTTATGTGATTTCATTCCAACAGTCAGGCTCCAAAATTACTTTCCTTTATCCCTACCAGTGTGCCGATATAGCTGTGGTACATGTAACTCTCTGTTCAGGACAACACACCTGTGACAAAACAGGAGTTGTATGACAATTCAGGCTTGTAAAATGAAAGTGATCAGGAAAGATTTGGGGCTTTGATGCCACAAAAAAAAGTGCAACTGGCAGCCCACCCCAATCACTTGGAATAAAGTATTCGCTACATTATAATAAAACCTTGCCCAAGTTCTCTTTAAACACCACTGCTGAAATCATTCCCACTTAGTGCTGCTGTCCTAATTAGTGATCTCGTCAGACAGCGCGATCATTCCCCACCACAGAGAAAACGCAATCGCCTCATTATTTTCAGCGGCAGAGTCAGCCGACATGGCTTATTCTTTTAATGAATTAATTCTCATAACTTACTAATACTTCAAGCTACTATAAAGACTTCTTGAAAGCATACCACAATTTTAATCGGTTTCAAACATCAGATGTCGGGTTTGATATTTATGATTGTTCTGACTCTGCTTCGTTTAAGGGCTCCTTTTGTCTATGAAAGCAAAGATAAGAAAGTTAACTGGGACACCCACTGTCAAGCCTCTAATTTAAGGGGAAATTGCCTTTGTCGCTGACTGTCAGATGCTAATAGCTGCTGCTACTATTTTCCCTATGATACCAGGCCAGTGATCTTAGAAAAGTGTCCTTCATCCTATACAAAGCAATGATTGAGTCAACTAATTGAACAACTGTGCCCCTGCAGTTTCTAAAGCAGACATTCCTCTAAGTCCATTTTAACCTACAGGAAAAAAAGTATCTCTAATAACTGTAGTAAGAACTCAGTGTGGTATTATGGGGAGGTGACTGGGAATTATTTCTTTCTAAAGCCTCTTTTATAAGGATTCCCCATTAGCCTGTAATTAGCATGCCAGTTCCTATTCGGAGGTTTCTGATCACTTATAGCCCAGTTCAGCATTCACGGACAGGAACAAGAGAGTCTCCCTTGAACTCAGTGGGGTCTATGGGGGGCTTAGGGCCATGCAGGGAACTCTCTAGTACCAACACAAAGTTAATTGAGCAAGCCTGTGACACCCAGCTCTGGGTGTCAGCCTTTGTAAGAGTCTTCCTACGGAAGATCAAAAGAAAATCTGGACTTCCAGATTTGGGGCTATGTAAATATATCATCTGTACTCAGCAGGTGTAACACTAATTCATCTTTGGCTGTAGAGAAAAGTGAGATGATCTGTCAACCTCTTTGGTTTGACTATTTACATGTATTTTAAATCTTTGCTTATATAAAACTACAGTGAAGTATTTTAGAACAGAGCATCTGCCAACACACATGCAGTGCTCCACTAAAGGCAGGTATATGTAAGATCATCAGTTAGCTATGACAGGTGATTTCGTGTGATTCATCTTTCAGGATCATCTTATTCACAAGGAAAATTGAGTGTCATCCCCATCCATAATCTACAAATACCATCTAGATACTTGAAAATGATAATAGGTTAAAGGATGCAGTAGCCAAAATATTTGACCCAAACCGTTTTGGAATAGAACATGAAAACATCAGTAATCCAGACAGAACTACTAACACAGATTGCCAGGGGCTAATGAACATAGAAAACTCTTTACCCAGCACATAATTTTGCTGTTGCTGGGAGAGCACTACTCAGTCATTTCAGCACAGATCCAAGAAATTTCCTTCTTTTGGTGTTTCTCCTTCTGAGCCAGACACAAATTCCGACTAAATCAAGAGCTGTGGTTCAGAACGATTCAATGGAACGCAAGAAGAACAAAGGTCAAAACTTCAATCTCTACCTTGCAGGTGCACATCCAAAGCACACAGCCAAAGAGGGCCATGCACTTCTGGCAATGACTAGCAACCAACCTGGGAGTCAAATATTTGGGGTCTGCTGCCTGTATCACCTCCTCCATTCCCAAGTCCTACCCAGCCCCGGGCTTTGCTGTAATGGCAGTAAACATCACTTAATCTCCAGCAGCCCACTGGAAATCAACCCAATCTGAAATAGAACACAGCCACTGCCACTACTTAAAACAATGGATGATGGGTCAATCCACTGGGAGCTACTAAATTCATTCAAAATATTTCCAACAGCTATTCCACCTCCATCTTTCCTTTTAAAATACCAAAAATCCCCCAGAAGAGTTTTAAAAAAGAGGTGCAGGCCCCTGGTCCACCAAATCGTTAAAAGGATTTCCTGTGCCCCACAAAACAGGTGGAAAGCCCAGCCTGGCGATTTAGCCTACACGTGCCAGATTCAAGATTTGGCCAAAAATCTTAAATGAACCAATGTAACAGCTGCCACAAAAGCTGACAACCTCTGATCAATATCTTCCATGTTTAAGGCAGCACAAGCCACCTCACTGCAAAGCAATCCTAAGCCTGCAAAGAATAAATAAATTACAATACATTTAAGAAGCTTGAGTTTTGTTTGGTTTGGGAAACCCAGGCAGAGCCCTTAATTTTTCAACAGCAGCACATCTTTAACACAGAGCAGCAGTGATGAAAGCATTTGAGACACCTGTGAGAGACCAAAAAACACCTCTAAAAATTAAGATATTCACCAAGGCTGCAGATACATAGGTGTTGCAAAGAACTAATGAAGCTTAAAAACCATTGAAAATGTTAACACAATGAACATGAAAATACTGAGTGTGTTAAAGCCTTTTGCATGACTTCATTCTGGATCTTTTCATTCCTAATTTGACTTTGGTTTTCAGTCTAGATTATAAAGAAGATTTAAAACACAGATACTTTTTTCCCTTCCAATGAAGCCTTCCCATTAATAAAAAGGAAACAAAGAAAATGAAGAAAGTGAGTAGTAAAACTTTTACAACATAATAAAGTATATCAGAATCCCAGTGCAGCACAATTGGAATTGTCTAAAGATGCTGAATTATGGGTGGTTGTCAAATAAAGTTCAGTCCATGGTATTAGAAATCATATTCTCCAGCAACATGCATATAATTGAGAGATCTTCATAATAACCCTCAGTTTAAAGGCTCATAAAACTGCGCTTTACCCGTAATTTGCAAGAGGAAAGAATTCTTAAAGGAAAGTAACATCTTTTTCTCAGAAAGACTCTGAAGGCAATACACTGCACATTTTTAAGCAAGCAACCCTAGAAGCTCTCTATTTCTTTCACAGATTTCAGCAGGGCATTATACTAACCCTCAGTTTAAATAGGTAAATATGTATCTGTAGTGCACACGAACCAGAAAGAAAATTAGTATCACATAGAGAGGAACACTCTGTAAGTATGTTGGAAGCAATGCACATTACATTTTTTTCTGGACTATAAGTGCAGAGGTTACATTAAAGGTAAATATCTTGATGTAACACTGTAACCAACACTTAAACAAGGTAGGGCACTCTCACACAGGAAAAAAAATGAAGATTGTTGCTTCTATGAAATTGCATAAACTACATTTATCCACCTCCCATATATAACAGGAGAATAATTCTATAAATATTATCAGCTCTTAACACTCTCACTGTGCAGACTCACAAAACTCTCAGTTTCTACATGACACTCCAAACCGAACTCCTTTCAGTTTGTTACAATCAATAATAGTTTTGTAAATAAAATGTGTTTGTTTTCAAATAAAGCTACTTCAAGCTGTTTTGGGAAGCAAAGTAAGTAATAGTAATAATAATAACAACAATTTCTATTTGGATTTCAGAACCTGAGGAAACAAAATCAGCACATGGCAAGCCTAGTGTTTTCCTACCTGGAGCAGGTAAGGACCAGCTCTCAAATGCCACCTTGGGATAGCTCAGACTAGTAATCCCGTTCATGTTCAGATGAGACACCAGCACGCACAAGAACCAGAAAAAAAAAAGGAAAATCTCCCGTCCTCCTCCGTTATTAGCAATGCCCACAGCAGTGGCTGAGACTTGGCAAGCAAACCAAGGACCAGGAGGACCAGACCAACCCAACCCTCAGCTAGAGAGAAACAGGCTTAAGAGGAGACTTACTGCCTGCCATGTGACAGGGGGAGGTGTGCTGCCCATTGGGAGTGCTGGAGGTGAGGTCGATGGCCATGCCACAGTGCTCCCTTTCAGGCGAATAGTCATTGTCACCTGCGAGCACAACACAGGTCCCCCGTAAGTTTTTATTCCCTTCTTCAGCAGAGAAACACAAAGATTAAGAACCACAAGCCGCTCGCTCCCTTCGCCCCGGCCCTTCCCTCCTTTACTGGCGGGGTCTTCCAGAGCCTGTCAAATCTCGACTCTCGGTGGCCCCAAGAAAACATCTGGCTGACTGTAAGAGCCCCCTCAAAGCTACTGTCACCAGTCTTTTACACACACTCCTGTGGCAAAACTTGTCCCAGCTGCTTGGTTTTAAGTAAGTTAGGATTACTTTTCCATTAGCAGACAGGGAGAATCCAGGCTGGGCAGGGGAAGACTGGAATAGTAATTCACCTTACAGACCTTCCCCCCAAAGCTCTGGGTTAACTGACAGTTAAAGCACTTAAACAACCCCCTACACAGAAAACAAGAGAACTACATAGGGAAAGGCTTAAAAAGTTTTTGGCTGCAGTTTGAATTTCTGGAGACGAACTCTCTCTCATTTGCAAAGTTCATTCACCCTCAGCAAATATTTAAACCTAGAGATACTCAACCATGCACCCATCCCCATGCATTTCTCAGTCACAGAGAGAGTTTATATTTAAATGCTACTAATGCAGTGTCAATGCAGACACTGTACATAAGGAAGCTAAACTTTCAGGTATCCTCATTATACGAAGGAGAGCAGAAAAAGAAAAGCAATTCAGAATAACCAAACAAAATTACTACTTACATGTAATATATCCATCAACAGCCTCTGCTTCCATAGTCAAAGTGCAGTGCTGCAAGGCAGAAAAGTACACCCTCAGAGACGCCTGTCAGTATCAACCATTAAATGATTAAACTTACTTAAAGCCCTAAGTAGTTGCCCATTTTATTGCTGTTGCAACCACTGCCTAGAGAAACACACAAGTGCATCGCATGTGCTCGTCTGCAAATCACTGAACTCTTCCTGTAAATTATGTGGGGAGACATACAGCTGCCTCCTGGCCAGGTGGCACCTGGATCATCCTGGTCTGACCATACCTCTCTCTCTGTGCCCCACTCACATTTTTGCCTGATCGGAGTTTTTCCCTGACTTTCCGCCTGTTTGCTCAAGCTGGGATGGTAATGCTTTATCAACTATCTGCTCTATCTGCAGCCAAAACAGACTCTGAGGATATGGATACTACTAACAATTGTTCTTTTCACACGCACTACAAGAGACTGCCTCCTGGTCTCAACAAAATAAACCCTCCCACGTCCATTCCCCTCGGACAGAGTTGTCCTAGCTTTGTCTCACACCTCTGTGCACACACACACACCTGTACACACACCTGTTCACTCTAACCCTATTTATTTGCCACAGCACAGGGCCAAACATGACATTTCATACTCCCAGATCACGCATTTTGTGGTGTGAAGCAATCTTAAAGTTTCTGGAAGCACTTTGCTGACACAGAACAAGCTATTACTTTCCCGAAACCCAAGTAACTGTATAGAATGACACCCCCTAGCTATCATTTGATATATATTGTGGGGGGAAAAAAGAAAAAGGAGAGATCAATAATCATAACTATGTTCTTTTAAGTGGAAAAGTTAAGAATCTGACATGACCAGAGGAAAATTTTATTTCCTCTCTCCCTCCATGGCCTCTTTTTTGCCTTTAGTTTCAAAACTCTCACTGCACCAGGCAGCTAAATTATTCACAATGAGCCATTTCTGTATTGATCGCCAAGTATATTTAGCCCTGGCTCCTGGAATTTCTCCATTACTTACTGGAAAACAGGCAGCTTCACTTCTTGTCTCCAAAACCACTTCCCTCCCCCTCCCTTAACCCTCTTTCCTTCCCCCCCCACTCCCTGCCTTTCCCCCAATAAATAAATACTTTTCTCTGTGCTCTTCTTTGGTATAAAGCAGATCAAATTCCCAAGGCATTCAGCACATAACACTTAAATTTCAACCTGCCTAGCTGCTACCAATCTCTCTTCAATTACTGATTTTCACAACTCTTAAAAATAAATCTCAAAAAAAAAAAAACCAAAAAAAACCACGCAAAAAAGTTTTCAGAACAGGTAAACCACTTCCTCAAGCCCTTCAAAATTACCTTATCTTCCCCCTAGTCCAGGTAGGCAGGCACACACTGAGAAAAAGAAAGAAACATCAGAAGCAACAGGGAAAGATCATCCCAGCCAATGAAGTGGAAGGAAAGAAAGGGGAGGAAGGGAGGAGGAAGAGAAAGGAAGACAAAAAGAAACACAGAAACATCCATAACCTAAATTAAAACACGGCTTGATTTTTATTTTTTTATTTCTTCAATGGGGAGAGGAGGAGGAAGAGGAGAGGGAAAAGGAAAAGTTTGGTCACCATTTTTAGGCTGGTGATGGCAAATCCCAGCTGCTGAGCCTCTCCACAAGGAATGGAGGGAGAGAGTTTTGCTCGAGCTGAAGACACAGAAAGATGGAGAAAGTTTTAAAAAAATGTTTTTTTAAAGGCGGGGGGAGAAGAGGAGAGGAAAGAGAGACGGGGAGAGGGATAGGGGAGAGAAACTCGCCCCCGCCACTTACAGGTGGGGCATGCGGAGTCGGGGAGCCGGGAAGCCCCGGGATGAGCCGGCGGGGGAACTCGCTCAGGAATGG
>WAAG01045820.1:197523-221218 GCA_013390105.1 Tichodroma muraria
GGCCCCTCAGGGCGGCCCCGCGCCGGGCACCCCCCGGACCCCTCCGGCAGCCGCCGCCCAGGGGCTCCCGCCGGCCGGGCGGAGGGACCGGCAGAGTCATGATTCAGCGCTTCTATTTATAACCGGCCGGGGGGCGGCCGCGCTTGTTACTTAATTAAACATTCGCGGCCGATATGAGCGGAGTTTCCGCGTAGAGGCGGCCCGGGTGCAAGTGAAACCTCTGCGTGCCATTCCACCCCGCTCCCGAGAAGTCGGTGTGCTGGGGAGAGTGTAAAAATCAGCGTTATTGTCCCGAGGGAAACCCTCGCGCTGCCCTACAGCCGAGGCTGAAGGAACGGCCCCGAGTATTTCTCAGAGCGAGGGGACATCCCCACAGTGAGGAGACACCCCCCAGACCCACTCAGGGGCTGGACCCAACCCTTCCCCACTTGTCTGAGGGTGAATGTTTGATGTGCTTCCTCACGGAAGTTTTCCCTGCTTTCCACAGGTCCTGGATCAGGTGCAACAGCATTGTCCTGCTCTCTTCTCTTTGAACTGCTGGGCGCTGGTGACGCTGCTAATGCCATGATTAGGCACCAGAATTCACGGCCCGCTGAGAAGCTGAGGTTGTGTCTATCATGCATGATATGCGGGGACATTATAAAATTTCAATTTGCAAAATTAAGCAAGTAAGCGCTAGAAAGCATCAGGATTCAGGCTGCCCGTACAGCCTTGAGCCTTTTAACCTAACAGAGCAACTGCTGGGAATAATGGAAGAGTTATCCTTGATTTTCATTGGTACCAAAGGAGAGTAACGTGTGCATTTTGCCACTGAGTTTCAAACAAACACCGATAGAAGTACCACCATCACTGTATACCCACATTCTTTGTATATCAAAGGCTCTAGGTACTGGAAAAATTTGCTTTGAGGCAAAGTCTTAAGTACAGAATCTTGAAGCAAATGCCTTAACTCTTGCTCTCACTACACACAAGCAAAATAATGTTGTTAGAGACCAGGTAAACCCTGGTGTTTATTAGCACTGCCACTTCACATCAAATGAGATTCTTCTTTGTAGGATAGCAGCAGAGCCACCCAGTCCTGAGAGAGGGAGACAAACCCCACTTTGGAAAAGACACTAAAATGATTCAGCCAGCCCAAGACACTAAAGTTAATTGACATCTCTCTCTCCAGCACCACAAATTTGAGCCAATTAGTCATTATGCCACATCTGTGAAGCGGGTTTAACTTAACTCCTCTCATTTTGCATAGGAAGAAGGCAGAAAGGTCCGGGGACTGGCCACAGAGAGCACTCAAAGCTGAGCCTAGAAAGCAGACTTCGTGTTTCCCACGCCTACGTATCAACAACTAGACTTGGCTTGCCTACACCAGAAAATAGACTGGCATAGCTGGAGCTGGGTAATTACACCGTAACAGTTTATGCCGGAATAACTCTCCTTGCGGACACTCTCCTCCAGATGGAGAGTGACTTCCCAAAAGCTGTCCAAATGAATTCACTCAACAGCACACACTTGGAGTTTTGTCTTTCTTTGTCCCCTTCCCCTCTTCATTTTGGGGGGTAAAAGTTTCTGAGATGTGGGTCTCGGCAGCATTTTGAAGCCTTTGATCACTTTTACAGACCATTAAAAGTGGGGACAAATGCATAACATGTCACTGAAATGCTACAAGTCTTGTTGTCAAGATTTTTATGGTGCTTTTCATCAAAATGTTGAAAACTGAAAGCTTCCAGCTGGCTCTCCATACAGGTAATAACTTAATAGCTAACAGCTTTTCTCCCAAAGCTGCTGGAACTTGCTTGAGCCATGGAAGCTGATGGGAAAAGCCAGACCCATCCTCTACAGTAAATATTTTCTGGTTTTTTTTTTTAATCCTGCTGCTCTGAAAGCCTTTGAAACCAAATGAAGCTGTGAAAACAAGGAGGAGTGACCAAGGGAAAAGTATGGGGCAGGGAATAAAGTGACAGGACTTGGCTTTGTAAATCAGCTTGCTAACTCCAAGGGCTGCAGAGATGAGCACACCCTCACTACAGCAACACAGGGCTGAATCACTGGTTTCAAGGCAGAACTTGGCTCTGGGCTGTAGCAAGAGCTCCACAGTGATTTACATTGCCCAGCTCAGCAGAGCTGCTGTGGTGATCTTGGGGGCCAAGTGACAGCTTGGGGATCAAGAGAGCCGGATTCACATCCAACAATGACCAGAGGTCCTCCGCGTGATTTTGGCCAAGCCATAATTGCCCTGCGTTTCAGTTGTGCACTTCTGAAACACAGCAATTAGCACAATGAGAGCTTTTCTTCTGCTGAGCAGCATCCCAAGGGCAGTTCTCAGCTTTGCCACATTACAGAGGTCACTCTGGCACGCCTCTGAAAGAGCCGTTCCTGGAGCTCCTGGAAGCCCCTTTCCATTGCCATCCACAGGACCTCAGCCCTGTCTGCCCTGGGACAGTGTCCTGCCACACAAGTCTGGCTGTCCCCGGGATTACACAGGCTGTGCCAACAACCACCTCCTCAAGAGCTGCGGTGTCCTCCTAGGCACTTGCTCAGTCTCCCTGAGCCTTGGTTCCCCTCCTGTGTGCTGGAGATAGCAGAGCTCCCTGGTCTCCCAGGAGAGTTTAATTTCTCATCATTTGACAGCAATGTGCTTTGATAGGTTTGATGGGCTCAGCCTGTTTTCAGCCAAATATTTAAACATTTAACCCCTATATATATGTGTGTGTATATGCACGTGTGAGAATTATTATTCAAAACCTCCATCATGCTTTTTATGTAAATTCTGATTTAAAGTTTCTAATATCCCTTTTTTATATGCCTGGATAAGGTCAAGGTGCTCTAGGAGTTCACTCCCCAAACCTTCTATTGGGTGTTCACAGTAGCTCAGCACGGCGTAAGCTCCAGACTTAATGTATAGTTAGCAAATTAAAAAATACTTATGTGCCACACTGTTGCCTTGGGCAGCACTGAGCATCGGCTCTCTTGCTGTTAGGCTGAGCCCTCTCTTCCCTTCCCACAGAAGGGGCACTTGGAAGACAAACTGGATCCAGTCCCAATATGCTTTGAAGAGGACAAACACAGACCTTTCTTAACTGAGCGTTGGGCAATCTAAAAGCCATATAAGCACTAACCTATTCCTTATTCCATCTCCTCCTCTTCCCTTCAATGAAGCACTGCTTTATTCTTATATGTATCAATAAATGAACCTATAAAGAAAATAATGAACATCCTTGAATACCTTCCGAGCATACTCTATTAATTTTAAAAGGGACGCAACATACTGTACCCCTTGTATTTCACCAAGATAAAAGCCTACAGATTAATTCCTATTAAAACAGTTGGTATTTTCAGGACATGCAGATGTAATTTATGGAGAGGCATAATACTCATATTAGCTCAAAGGCCACAGAAACTGTAGATCTGTGTCTGTTACTGTAGTTGTACAGGCATTCATTGTACAGAGAGCAGTTGAAAAGGCAGAGTATGTAATCTGAATACTAAATTTGTGAATAGTTTCTCACTTGGGCTGGTTAGGCTTTTCAAGCGCAGCGGATGCTTTGTGGGGGACTTTGTAAAACATTCTGCTAATATATCACATGGTTCCTGTATTCTCTTATCTTTACTGTCAGAGCTTTATTCATAAAGACACAATATTTGATTCTTAAAAGGGCACCAGCTTCTGCTCTGTGCTCTCCACCTTCATCTCTCTGAATTCAGTGTGCTCCATGTGAGACTATTTTTACAACAAATACTTCTTCCTTTCTCTATAAAGTGGACAACTTTAGGTGTATATAACCCAGAAGCATACAAGAAACAGATTTTTTCCCTCACCCTCACATATTCCAATTGCTATATCCAAGTTACTTGGAAAAAAAGTATTATATTTTCTTTTTTATCATCCACAATAAAAGTGTACAGATTTTGTCTTTTATTATAGAGATATAAATGTATATGGATATTTCATTTATGAGGAAGGGAAATTCTAAAGTGTCCTAACAAAATTTAATTATGACACAAGCTACTAACAGAGAATCCTTGAGCCTGGGATCATTTTTATTCGTTGCTTGTACAGCACCTAGCACAATGAGGATTTATGCATGACCTAGCTTCCCACTTAGCACTTCAACAAAAATAAGAATTAACTCTTGCTCTGCTTATAGCTGGAAAACACAGTACCAACAGAATTATATACATCCCATACTGCACAGAGAACACCACAGAATTATGAAGCTCATGAAGCAGCCAATACAGAAATGTGCTGGATCTGTTTAAATTACTGGAGCTGCTGGAGGCATTTAGGCAGAGAGGCAGTTGTTACTCAAGCTAAAATTTGGCAAAATGACAGGTGTCAATTACATAGAATATTGCAAAGTACCAGGGAACATTCAGTGACAAACGACCAGGCTCACTGCTTTGCAACAGCTGAAAATGTGGTGGAAATTGAGTACTTCCTCTTCTCTACGACAGGATGACCATGAATGCTGAATGTCAGAAGGTCAAAAGTTGCCATTTGGGCTTGAAAGGGCTTCTACAACACAGAAGACTTCTACCAAATTCAGCTATGAACATCCTGGGAGCAGGTCTTGTAGGGCTTCCAACACTGACCTGCTGGGTTCAGCCTGCTCTATTCATGTTGGGTGAAATACAGACTAGATACAGCCACCCCGTGCCTACATTTCTGTCCTTGAAAAGAGTTTCTACTACAGCTCTGTAAATCCTGGCAAAGAAATGAGGAATAAGGACATTTTCTCATTGAATCCAGCCTGCCCGTAAGTGCACAGCACTGGCCAGTGGCTTCCCAGGGCCCAGGAGCCATAGGGTGCCCCAGGCCAGCCTGGCAGGAGCCTCAGCAGCCCAGGGTCCATCCCACAGCACCCAGGCCAGAGATGATGGCCAGTCTAACCAAGAGCCCTGATTTTCAGGCAAAGCTGTGGTAATGAGGCTGCTCAGAGGTCAAGCCAAGAAGTCAGTCTGCAGGTCAGGAACAGCAGGGTCCATGGCTTGCCAGGGACACAGCTGTGGCCATTGCAGGAGACCAGCCCTTCTCAAACAAAGCCCAGACTCCAGGACTGAGCTTAAATGAGCTCCTGACCCATAGCAGGAGCATGGGCGAAGGCCCTAGCTGAGGCTGATCGGGGTCATTTAGGACTGTCAGTGCCAACCCAGCTTGAGCTCTGAACAATATGGAACAATGAGGAAAGTAATAGTTGACCTAAGTGAGGTCATGACCTCATGAAGTGAGGTCGTCTAACTGACTCTCACTTCACAGGAGCTGGTACAAAGTCGTTGAATCATTTAAGTCGCAAGAGACCTCTAAGATCGAGTCCAGCAGTTGTGCCAGGCCTGCCACCAAGCCATGTCCCCAAGTGCCATTAGTTAGGTGTCCCCCTCCCCCTTTGCTGGAAGAGCGGTGCTGTGCACGAGGGGTGTAACTGGTGGTGTGTCGAGCTCACATCACACCTTACTTTGCAGGAGCTTGCAGATCGCCCTGCAAGTCAAACAGGCTGTTTTCCCTGATACTACTTGGGTGGTTGCAGGGCCTTTCTTCAAAGCACCTGAAGGATGTCCTGTTTAATCATTTCAGTCCTCACCACATTTCCAAAAACAACACCACCCCTGTTCAGTGTGCACAGCTACAGAAAAGTCAGCACGAATCTACAGGAATGTACTTTACCCTCATTAGTTCTTGTTCCTCTTCCTCCTCTGCTTTTCCAGTATCAAGCCAGTGCTTGTAGAGAGCCAGGAAGAGGCCAGGTTGCTAGAACTGGTTTCTGTGGATGTCAGGGACTGAACAGGTAAAGCATCTTTCAGCCTGACAACAGCTCCTGCAGGTGTGTGGCTCTGCAGTCTGACCTGGTTCAGGAGGTGGGTGCAGCAGCCCCAGGTCAGGGATTAGTCAGTCCCCTCCGAGCTGTTCAGCACCAGGCATGGACTCAGAGGGAGCAGTGCAGTGTGAAGGATCACGACTGCCTTGAGCACTGGGGCTGAAAAGCTGTCATACAAACCAGTCTTTAGATCCTTGCAGAAACGGTGTGTCACGAGTCTCACGGGTAATGAAGCCAGAACATAAAATAGTCTGAGAAAACAAAAATGCCCAGCCCTCCACTTCCAGAAGAGGCACAGCTGAGCCAAAGGCTGACACTGTCATCTCAGAGACGAAGGACAGCCTGGGGCCTAGGCCCAAGTCTGGACTGTCTAGGTGACTAGCTTACAATGCTTTGCTTTGGAGGAGAATATTAATTTCCCCCTCCATTTACAAGGGCTATTCTGCCATAGGCACCTTGCTTAGCCTCCTATTCCTCATCTGCTTCTAGAGTCCATGGAAAAGACTGATGTGTCCATTTTGCAGTTCCAAGCACCAAAATTAGATTCCTGCTTGTAGTCACTCTCCAGAGGAGCATTTCTTTCTCTGGTGACTAGAGAGAGGCTGCATATACCAGCTGGCTAAATTAATTCCTTACAGTGGGTGAATATCCCTGTCCATACTTCTGTTCTTCATGGAGAAAATAAAGCTGACGGTACTGCTGCTCCTCTGTCAACTGCGCTGCGAATCAGCAACACCCCAGGGGCAGGGACTTGGACACAGCTGGGATGGAGCCATGCCAGTGGGCAAAGGGACATTTTAAAAAGGCGTTTTTATGCCTCCTTTGTGCCTGTAAGCAAAGTGTCATCCTAGAAGTGTCCTGGGGCTTGATTGTGAAAAGAGACACCTGAAATTAACTGGCCACGTAATCAGCTTTAAGCAGAGCTAGGTTAACTTTGATTAACCGCAAATAACAATTTAGATCATAAAAATAAAACATTAGCATCTTTTTATGCTCCCCTTAGCACTGCATGAAACAACGTGTGACCACAGCCTTTTAAAGCTGCATGTTAACTTTTATTGCTAAGCTTTGCTCTGTGGAGTGCTCCACAGCCCTTTTTAGGAGACTGATTCTTTTCATGGTATAAGACCTCTTCATTTTCCAAAGTTTTATTTATTATTCTTATTTTACTTGAGGAAAGGAATAACATTTCTCTACATCCAGACATTACCCACACATAACTGTGCAAGCAAAGAAAACATAACTTCATTCTTGTGGTCTGAAAATGCCTCCTTTTTCCTGTTTATTTTTTTGTTTTTAAGAGGGAAGCGTTTCTATTTTTTAGTTATCCTTTGGGGATATAAATCAATGAACACATCATTTGGTCTCTATATTAAATAGACAATATTTTGCTCCCAGGTACATATGTGGTCATTTTCTTCTGAGATGTGTGTTTCTTTCTATTTATTAGTAACTTCAAGGGATTCTTCCAAATAAAAATCTGGGTGGTGGAATGATAAAGAAGACGTTATTTTATCAGGTATCTTTTCTTCAATGCACAGGCCTGAGCTTATACCACTATCATGAGCAGATTCCTCCTACTGACCTCAGCTGAAAAGGCTGTCTAAAATCTACGAAAGTAAAAAATAAAAGATTCAAATTTTACAGCATTATGAATGACGACACAAATAGAAAAACTTTTTCAGATATTATCATCATCTTTGTTTTCAAAATTACTCTCCTCATTGTTTTTGCTGGTTTATTGTATCCATACACTAGTAAGGAGTGTTATTCTCAGAACAAGACTTCCTCATGCCAAACACTCACAGAGGGGATTAAGAAGTTCCTATGGAAGCCCGAGGTCTCACTTAATCCTTGCATTATAAAGGCAAATGCTTTTCCTAGTGGCTTGCTGCTGGTTTGTTGGGCTGGTTTTTAATTCAACAAAGGTATAATTTTACATTCAGCTCTGAAGTTCCGTTTAAAATAGCTGTTGAAAAAGATCCTTAAAATCGGATGATATTTTCTAGGGAAATTTTATCCAAACTAACTATAGGTCCTTAATGTTGACTTGATCTTTAAGCGATTTCTGCACTACACTGAGTTAACTTAATTGGCTGGCAACATAATCACAATCCTCCAGTGAGGTCATCCAAGGAGGCTCATGCGAGACTTTTGCACATTTACTCTTACGACCCTTTAAAATAAAGCATTTGCCTGGCTATAGGTGGTGGCTTCCCCTTTTATAAGACTAAAGAGCTCTGTTGAAAACCCTCATTTAGTTGTCATTGCCCTAAAATCAGAGATACCAAAAGAGGAAAACCAACTTGTCTAAGAATTATTGTCTGTGACTGCTCTTAGACAGAGCTATGAAAAAACCAATATGAGAATACCAACCTGTGGGGCTGACCTCATATTTCTCCATGGGGATGTTTTTTTTCCACTGCCTCCTTTAAAAGGTGGTTTCTCACTTTAGATAAGGGAAGCTCCATCGGTTGCTTTATAGAGCAAAACTGACACCCACTGGCCACCCCCAGTACTTGAAACATTTTGAGCTATTGAGCAGTCCTGGCTTCAGGGCAGAGCTGGACAAAGGAGAGGTGCAACAACCTCCCAGCTCATCTCGGCCCTTCTTCCTTACAGGGCACGACCTCGGCTTTGTCAGTGGCAGCCCCAAAAGCCCGCTGCCACGAAGTGGGGAGACACGTGTTGTGACGCCTTTGGTTCCTTGGCGGCTCAGTCGCAAAAACTCCTTTTACATGACAAATGTCAGGGCTCCCACCCCTTTCTGTTCGAAGCTGGACCAGCTTAACTGACTGCTTTTTCCCCTGAGCAGAGGTTCCATTTGGTCAGTCTCAGACTTGCTGTGCCCACGGTCCACCACACTTCCCTGCCTCAGCTCCTTGCAATCGCCCATCCGTGTGCTGGTGGCCACTCAGCCAGGCTTGCTCACTTGTGCTCTGGCACGGGTCTGTCTCCAGCGCATCCCAAATTTCTCTGCAGAATCCTCTCTCCTCCTCACACCCCAGTCACTGGAGTGTTACTATCAAGGCTCCCAAAGATAATGTTTCCTACCAAGTGCTCTCACCTGTGTGTTGTGTGAGGAAGTGTCCCCTCCTGCCTCCCTGTCACAGCGCAGGCCAGAATTGCACCGGCATTTAGACATCTAATTTTCAATCGCATCCCGTGTTCGTATCTGATTTGCTATCCACTTAGGCACTTCCAATAAGAGTGACTTTTCAGTAGCTCCTTCCTACCTAATCTCTTTGTTTTAGATTATATTTATCTTCTCATGGAGAACTTCAATTTTCCCTGGGATTCAATCTAATTCTTATTTCCTCCTCATGTCATATATATCATCATGTTCTACTCTCTGCTATTACTCTTTGCTCCCATCTGGGCTTTGAAACTCTTCTCCACTCTCTTATATGTTACTGATTTCATACAGTACATAATATCCTACATGGAACATGTCACTGAGCTGAAGGGTACATTATTATATTTTATGTAACCAGTGCAGCTTTTATGCCTGCGTGATCAGTTTGCACTTTAGCTATTTTAAACATCCCGGTAGTACATTATCCAAAATTTAAAGCATGGTATCTCGACAGCACTGTCCTGTTTCTTATCACATCTTCCAGACAGCGTAGGGTAACTTACAGCATTAGACAGGCAAGAGGTTTTTTTAACACTGAGCAGCTTCATCCACGCACACTCTTCCTGCCTGGGCCGGAGTTGGATCAGCCTCAAGGGAAAAAGGAAACTGGGATAAACTGTGCTCTCTCTTTCTGAACACTTTCAGATCATCCCAAACTACTCTATTATTTTAATTCTTTTTTTTTTAATCCCTCACAGAAATTAATACTCTGACTTGATTTACACTTCTCCTTTTAGCTTTTAACTTCTCCAGGTGAGCAAAACAACTCCATCCATTGTCCTAGAGGAACTCGACTAACTCGCAAGTTTATTTGAGGTCACATTATTGATGACACATTCTTTGATGATGTTTCATAGTGGGTTAATTAATAAGTTGAAGGCAACATGCGACAGCTACCTCTCTAAGCAAGGGGCACAGTGTTGCTCTGTATTTCCCTAGTGCTATTTATATCCACTTTAGCTTCAGCAAATTCCTCTTGGCTGCAGCCTGACTTCAGGCCAGGCTGCATGGAGCTTGGGAGTCCTTAGGGAGAGCACAAACATCCCCAAAGACTTTAGAGACACTCATTGCCACATATCCAGCATCACTATTGAAGGGAGGAAGATCCCACCCTGACTTCCCAAGTCCTGGGTCTGAAGCTGCTGAAGCACAGCAGAAAGTGCCAACCTCTCCCTCACAGTACAAATATTCTTTATTGCATCTCACGTCAGTTTCTGGTCTTGCCTGGATTACCATTTCTACCAAACTACAACGTGCAGCCTCATGGCCAGAGGTTGAGGTGGTTCCTTGGAGAACAAGGAGCCCGTTCATCCCCAGATGTCACCATTGCCCAGAGGTGGTGGCCACTGGTGGGACAGAGGGGACACCCTGTAGCCTCACTGGGGGGAACTGGGCTCCCCACGCTCCGTCCAGAGACGGGGTAACATTTAACACCAAACTGCAGCAGCAGACACGGCTCCCCTGCCTTCTTCCTGCAGCAGTAACACCTTAAAATAATACCAAGCTGCCATATGAATGGCTGATGGCAACACATCATTTATGGATTCTCCCTGCTTAAAGCTCAGCCGTGATCTCAGGCACGCAAAAACGCGTAACATCAGAGCGACTTGTCCGTAAATTGCTCTTTGTGTTAAACGGGGAAGGGGAGAAAAAAAAAGATGCTCAATAAAGAGTTCTGGGATTTTCAGGCCCTGCCTTAAGGTAATCGTGGGGTTGTGAGAATGCAGGTAAGTCCCCACCCCGATTCATGCCCACACAAATGATGCACTTTCTCTGCTGACTTCTGCTTGGAAATTCTTTTCCTTATTCAGACTAGATTTGTCTCTATATAGTGGGACTCCTAAGGGAGAGAATTGTTTATATACATGAACCTTGTGCTGTTTAGCTTTCCAATTTCACTTCTCAAAGCAATTTCTGAAAAAGGACCCACCCCATCACCCTGCTGAGTATTTGTTTATTCGAAGCCCACAAAGAGGGATAATTTGCTCCATTTGGGAACTGAACATGGGAGCCCTCAGCAAACTGACATCAACACATCTGGAGGTTTGGATGCTGAGAAGTTCCTCGAAGAGGGACAATATGGATACCATCCAAGGTCACCTATCCATGTATTTCACTGGGATCACACCTGCATGGAAACAGTCCCCAGCCAGTCAGTGCTGCTGGGTAAAGACTAATCCCATATCCCATATCCCATATCCCATGGGTTACTGTGTGTTTATATGCACTCACTCACCTGCTGGCTGACTGTTCAGCCCTGCTGACTTCCCATACCTTTGCTGGGATAACTCAAAATCTATACAGAGATCCAGACATGCAGTACAATCCAGATATTTTCTGTAAGTGATATGAATTCAGAGAAAAAATCCCAGGAGCCAGTTTTAAGTGTGTTTTTAATGCAACTTTGTTTATAGACTCACAAGCAGAATTTCTGTCATTTTACCAGCTTTTTCTCTGTTGTGAGACAACGGCTTGTCTTTTACTTTGATAACTAAGTACTGCAGATGTGACTGGGTTTTTTGTCCAGTTCTTTCAGTGCTATGAAACACATAGACCTTTTCCTTTCAATTTTTATGTTTAGGTCTCAATTCAACAGAGTACTTAAACCAATATCTTCATTTGAATTTAGCCTTTTCTTTTCCATCCAGAAGTTGAAAGAGCTCCATAAGTGCCTCTTCCAGTTTAAATTAACCTTCCCACGCATAATAGTAGTTACAGTACTTATATTTCCTGCAAGAGTCTCCCATGACCATCACAGAACAGAAGGGCTGAAAGTTCTTATAATCCACATATGCAAGAAGCAAGGAGAGAGCAGAAAGAGCAATATAAAGTGCAGAAAAGAGCTGGTTTCCAGTGGGCTAAGAATTTTTTGTAGTATCACATCTATCAGGGAGAGACTTCAAGGGAAACTGCACTCATCTCAATTTTTTTGCCCTTAAATGCATATTTAAAATCCATCGCCAACTTCCAGTCTTGCAGTGACTCTTGTGTTTTGGGTGGTTTAATATTGTCTTTAGAGGTTATTAGAAAAATAAATACGCTGATCAAGGGGCTCTCTGGAACTGCAGCTCCAGTTCTACCTTTTCATAAATAATGGGAGCACAGGGCCGAGGCACAGCGAGCATGTGGCCGGGCTATTTATTGCTTTTTTTCTCTGGGGCACCATTTATCTTACAACCACTCCAGTTTACTTTTGGAAACCTGTCTGAGTGTAACACTTGCACATTTTGAAAAGCTGGCTCTGATAATTTATGTACTTTTGTGTTAGGCAGCTTCCAGATCCTGTGTTATTTTTAAAGCTTCTCTTTCCACAACGATGTTCCCCATTTTCACTTAAACAAAGCAGGGGGGACAAAAAGCCCACCTGCAAAAGACCTAAAGGAAAACCTGTGTAGATGGAGAATAAAATTTCAATCACATCACTCTCTGCATCACATTAGTCCTTTTGGGCCGCAACTTACTCCACTAAGATAAAAGGAAAAAAAAAAGGGAAAAGTTAGGATTTAGTACAAACTACTATAAATTTGTCACAATCATTAGTCCAGAGTAGGAGAAACAGAAGAAAACCAACCAGCTCTGCAAGTTTACTGTAGTAAAGGCATGTCCTTAACAATATACCTTGACACATAGAAAAATGTGCAATTTGGTAGAATCTTTTCCAACAAAACTCTGAACTGTTGGGGTTTTTTCCTTCATTTATATTTCTTTCAGTCAAACTTGAAAACTGTCCACCTGAACTAAAGTTTGCTACTTCTGGAAACATATTTCATGATTTTGGGTCCTCAGTGTTCTCAAGAAAAAAAAAAACAAAAGAAAACAACAGGTTGGTGAATGGCAATTAATGAACCGGCAATTTCTTTCTCAAATTCAAATTTGATATTAAAATATTGCTAAAAGTTTTCAGCTATTTATAATCCTTATTCTTGCTCTTAATCCATAGCTGCAGGCATGGCAACAGAGGGAAGAGAGGACAGGAACAAGAAGCTAAAGCTCTGTGAAAGGAGAACACATGGAGATAACTAAGCAATATTATTATTTGCTTACTCTGATCAAGTTTCCAACAATCAGTGATTTTTTAACCGCAGTATTTGCCAAATGAAATCAAGGCTACACACAAACACCAGGGTGTTCCAGATCTTCTTTTCTCTGTGCATTTCACCCCTCCACACTAGCTCAAGTTCACATGGCTGAGCACAAGCAGTTCCCAGCAAGTGGCCCTTGTACACAAGGAATTATCCTCTTTCTGGCCATTTTTTTGTTTGCCTACCTGTGCTTATTTGTTTTAGGGTGCTGTAAGCCAATTTTGGCATGGCAAAGGCCACCTTATCATGTTTTGATAACAGGCCAGGATATTATTTTGTGTAATATCAGCTACTTCTCAGCAAGGGGATACACCTTAACATACACATACACATCTTGAGGAGGCTGGCTACCCAAAATCAATGATGGATATTTTTGGGTGTGCTTTTTTGAAGGACCAAGAGCAGATGATGAACTGCAGAAGTTGCCTGTGCAGTTGCATGTGTTTGCAGGGGATCTCTTGGAACCCTCCCAGGGCAACACACACTCCACATCTTCCCACCACCTCAGCTCCCAGGGCTCTCCGGACCCCCCTGTGTATGACATCCATCCTTCCCAAGCTCTTCACCATCCTCATAACCCCCAAGCAGGCTCCCAAGCTCCTCTCTCAAACCTGGGGAGGCGTGGGATGCCTGCCCTCTTCCCGAGCCTGCAAACTTCCCCCAGTAAAGGTTACAGAGCCAGCGAGCGAGGGGTAATTTACACAACAACCCCCAAAAACTTTCCACCGCACTTGAACTTTCTGATCTCTGTGGTAAAAGGCAGGCGAGTTTGATGTTTATTCTCAGTTTTTCCTATTGTCATTGCGGAGTGACTGCAACTGCCATGGCACAGCAGTGCACAGCTGCTCTTTGAAAGTGCCGGGGCTGGCGCTTGGGCAGCACTCGTGCTGCTCGCGGGGTCTCGGTAAGGAACAGCCCCTGGCTTTACCCACGCAGCGAAACAGCACCTTGGAAATCACCACAGAGCACACCACAGAGGGGTTAAATTCTACGGGGGGTGAGGATAAATAGAGACATCATAAAGATCAGGGCAGCATTTCAGCACCTCACTTCGGGCACGGTAGAGTTTAAACCCGGGGGGAAATCCCACTGATGGGAATGAAGCAGGAGATGCCCTGGCTACACATTGGCCCAGTGTGAGGGTGGAGAAGCACTGTTCACTGAGGCTCTGGACTAGAGACACCTGAGCTACTTGGATTCCCTTTTGTTCTCCATTTGTCCACCCTAAAGCCTGTTTTTCTCTCTTTTTTTTCATTCACACAGCATTCTGTTTCATTAAATGTTTATGACCCTATTACAGAATACAGTTTTAGATTACTATAATAAAAGGGAGTTGATAAAACTTCATTATCCGTGGTGGCAGAGAAAGAATAAAATCTTACACCTTCAAGTTTGTCAATAACATTGGTTGTAATAACCTTTTTAAAAGCCAAAGTGTGCTTGGCTTTTACATACATGCAAAAAAAACCCTGAAAACCCCAATTCACTGTTACTGAATTCAGCATCAGAACATCACCACTGGAAAGTGGCATATCAAGCATATTTGATTATGCTTGATATTGCATAAATATCAAAAGTTGGCTTTACTAAAGCCACCATTTCTTTGTCATTGCATTTATTACTTTGGGGCAACCCCTTTTTGTTCCCTGTGTTATTAGTGTGGGAAGTATATGGGGAATAAAGTACAGGAACATCCTCTCAGCATGGATCAATTTATACCTGAGTTGAGGAGCTCAGAAATTCCTGTGGTCTTTTCCTTTAAAAAATAAATTGCTGGCACTTTAATCATTTATCAGAAGGAAGAGAACGTTTGTTTCAAAGGCACAGAATGAGGGCTTTAAAATTAAACTCTGCTCATTTTCAGCTTCTGAAGGAATGCAGAAGTATCAAGGATTTTAAGATCTCCAGGGATGTTTTAGTTCCTTTATGTTCCGCAGGTTAAAAAAATAAATAAATCCCTTTTCCTCCCTCTTGCCAGGTGTGCAATAAGGCACATTCTGATAAAACTCAGTCCTCAGATTATAGTTTTATATAAAAAATAATAAAATACACCAATGCAAAAATGCTGTATTAGCTCCTGGAAATGCTTCCCTTCTACCCCTCCCACGGCATTTTAAGAGTCTCCTTTTGTTTAGAAGATGAGTTTGGCTGGGCCACGCAGCACTGATGCTGAATCACCTACTGCTGGACCAGAGTACAAGCTCCCCGTGGGATGTACTGCACATCCCCCTTGTCTGGGCAAGGTCAGGGGGCTGAGATGCAAAGCCTGGAATTCCCATGGGATTCAGGCTCCAGCACCCCAAGGAAGAGTGCTGCAGCAAAGGGGCACAACCAAGGGCAGGCAGAGGGAGGAGGGAATTGTGCTGCCAGGGTTTGGGGAAGCTTCCTGCAGGAGAACTGGCTGTGTCACGTCCTGCAGAACGTTTGCCCAACACCAATCTGGAGGAGCACATCGGGCACGAAAAACAGACCTCGGATGGTCCTTTGAAAGCAGAGGGCTGGGTGAGCTACGAGTTACCCCAGAGCTCAGGGCCAGCCCGCCTGGCTGCCGAGGGCTGCACAGAAACAGGAGGTGCTGGCTGCACTCCTGCCCCGCTCCAGCTGCACCAACTCCCTGTCCCCCTCTCCGAGCCTCTGTGCGTTTCTTGCACTTCCCTCCTCTCTCACTCTCTGCCCCCCAGAAAGTCTTTCTCTGCAAGGAAGAGCCGCCCCTATCTGAGCCAACTCCACTTGGCAGCTGTGGTTCCAGATGTGCTGGTGGGGAGCAGGCCCCACCTGCAGGTGCCTCCCCTCTCCCCACCTGCTTCCAGTTGTGAAAACGGAGGGTGCTGTTTGTTCTGACAGTGGTTGCCCCTCTGTCAAACGCGGCCAAAACGCTGCCAGGGCACCCAGGCGGGTGGGAGCTGGGGGAGAGAGGGAAAGGGAGATGCCACATGGCTGGGGTGTCCCCTGGGCCCTTCCTGTGGGCAGAGCAAGGAAGCCAAGCCGCAACAGAGAGAGGCAAGCGTGCAGCAGAGCACAGGGCAGGAGGTGGTGCTGAGTGGGAAAAGATGCAATGAAGGAATTGGGTTTGTGTCCAAGACAGGCAGAAGGAGCACACAGCAACTTCCTTGCTCATGGCACCATGGTCCTGTGCAGGCATTGGGAGAGCCTTGGCCTCATCTCCTCTGCAGCATGCCAGGGGAATGGGGGATCTCTGCCTGATAGAGCTGTCCCGGGTTGAATGCTGGTTTGATCCTCTGGAGTAGTGCTGCCAGCAGCAGGGCTGGGAGGGCTGGTTCTCCCTGAACCCACCTGAAAATCCATCTTCAGCTTACAGCCCTGGTCCTGGCTACCCTTCCAGTTTAGGCTCTTGGCACACACCACACTTGGCCTTCCAGCTGGAAGCACAAGGGCTAGAAAAAACTCTCATTCCAAACCCTCTTCATATAAGTAAAATGCTTGATATTTGGGAAAACCAGGAACTTCCCAGCTGTCACATTTTTATTTATTTTTTTTTAGAAGTTAAAAGGGAAACTTGGAACATTCCTGATCTTGAATTTCTCGTATTAAAAAAGCCCTGTTGCACACAAAGGATCACGGACATAAAACCAGAGCAGGGCCAGGCTTTGGCTCTCCCAATCTCTACACATGCAATTGTCCCACCGGGGCTCCTGGTGCTAGAAACACAGCAAGGCTGCATTTCACAAAGACTTTTGTTCCTACCCGTGAAAAAGATCAGGAGGTGCAAAGAGGAGGCTGGGGGGAGAAGGGAAATGTTTAAAGAGTCTTTGGGAAAGACCTGTTTTCTGAAAGGGGAAACAACCAACTCGGTTTTGCTTCGTGATAGCTTCGTGCAACCATCTCCTGCCCGGTAAGAAACTAACCTCAGGCCCACTTGGTATATCAGAATAAAATTTCAGTTCAATGTCTCGGATGGAAACTGCTCGACATGAAAGAGGCAGTTTCATGTAGTTGTCATAAGGATTTGGGGGTTCTGCCCACATGCAAGGGAGTGGAAAGCTGCTTTTAAGACGTTGGAGAAGCCCCACTTGAGACATCAGTTTGTGGGATGGACTGTGCCTCCCGGGGCTTGAACAAGGTTTTAACTTAGCATGACTGGAGCCCTGGGGGTGGTTCAGCGAGCATCTGCCAAGGCTCCTCAAAGGTAGAAGTGAAGCTGGCGCCTATTAGTCAGAAACCACCACAAAGCCGAGCAGCCCGAGGATGCTGGAGCCCCCGAGTGCTATTTAACACCTGCCAGCTCTCAGCGCAACTGTATCCTATGAGGCTGTTTCCACTTGCACTTGTGGTTAGCAAAACCAAACCCCAAACCTTCCGCAATTAACACTTTCACTCTAAGGTTTCTGCTGCAGAGGACTGTCCTTGCACGTCCGGACCTCTCTGAGGGAAAACGGGTCTGGAACAGGTTGAATGCTTCGACTGTATGGGGGGTTTTTTGAGGCTTTGCTTTCAGGAAAGCCAGATGTGCCTCGGCGATGACGAGAAAGGGATCAGGGAGATGAAAAGATGGCACAAGAAAAGGAGACTGCCGAGAATGCATGGCCTGTGCAGAGTAAAAAAATCTTTCTGGATACTCAAATTCCTTTGAAAATCCAAAGCCGTGGGGATAAAGCAGTGAAGCGTCTTCTTTTTAGCTTCTTTTAAAATGCCCTCCAGTCTGTGATCATTTAAAGAGGGGCTAAGGAGGGGGATTAATCCACATTCCCCTAAAGCACCTTCCTGCCCGAAGCCCTGTCTGCTCCCTCCTGTTTTGGCTCCCGTAGCCCAGTTCACAGGCAAGGAAAGAACTGCAGCCTGAGCTCTGTCCTTCAGCCCGCCCTTGCTGCAGCAGGGCTGCCTGGAAATACACTCCCAGCTACAAGGATGCTATTTCACCGTGCTCCTCTGTGAGTTCTGCTGCCCTGAGGATGGCACGGGGCCGCTGCCAGGAGAAAGCTGCTTGGGAAGGGGAAAAAAAAAAATCTACAGATCCTGGCTTGATGCTCTGGCTCCTGCCAGGCCAGGGGGTGGGGAGGGGAAGGAAACCGGTAGCAACTTTTTGGACGGAGGGGGGTTCTCCTCCGCACCCTGACCCGGGGAATAGAGGACATGTCAAAGAGCTGCTTCGGTATATCCAAGCCCCTGCTGGCCCCTCTCCCTGTCCCTCCCCCACAGCTATACGGACTATATAAGGTCCTTAAAAGGCTTTGGAAACAGAAATATTTTTAAACCAAGAGTCCCATGGGTAGTCCTCTTTAACAAGAGAAACTACAGGAATCATGCACTTGGGAGAAGCAGCAAATATTTATGAGCTGCAATTATTAAAATCTCTTTCACTGTTGACCTCCTTTATTTCTTTTTTCTCCTTTTAAAGGGTTAAATGGCTTATAGAAGCAAACCGGCTTTGGCTCAGTGTTTGAGGCTGCTCTAGAGCAAGCATCCCCAGTAATCCTGCTGTGCAAACACAGCCCATCCCAGACCTGTTCCCCACCAGCCATCTCAAACTTCCCGAGCAGGAAGCCCCGGCTTTGCCGTGCAGTTAAACAAAATGGGGGGAGAGGGCTGACCTTGCCCATCTGTGTCAGCCTCGGAGCAGCCAGGCCGTCCAGGAATTCAGCCTTCCTCGGTCATTAGCAGGGGGCAGGGGTGGGAAGGGAGAGAACGAGTAACAACACGGGGCTGGGGAAGAGAGAAAGGTACCTGTACAGCAGTCACGGCAGGGGAGTCTGTCCTGCCCCCTCCAGAAACAGGAGGGCTCAGGTGAGGAGATCCCTGCGTGCTGGGAAGGAGGTGGGACACGGCAGATGAGCAAAAACCCCAGACACAAGCTCACATACATCCAGGGCTTTCAAGGACTGCTGCGTTGCAAGTGATGCAAGGGTCTAACTTAAGTCCCTGGTGCAGTTTTCTGCTGCCTGAATTAAGCCAGTGCCTCTCTGTGGCTGCTGTGGGACACGCTGGTGCCACAGGTCAATGGCTGCGTGGTTGGTATCTATACTTTATCAGTACATATTTAGATATATATGTAATGTATATTTACATATATGTACGTATCAGTAATATAGATTTGCACACACACATAGATATATATATATATCTCAGTGATGTATGTTCACATAAGGCCTTCCAGCTGGAAAGAGCCAACGGGGGGAAGAAAACAAGACACTGTATAAAAGCAGCAATGAACAAATTCAAATGCTTTTTAGGCTTGTTTTGACTCTTGAGAGCTATTGGTGGTACCCAAGCTATTTTGGCGTTCAACTATTGCCCCTTGCTGACCAAACAGGCTGGAGCTTGCATACACATCCCTGTGGGTGCCTGTGAGATACTATTTTGAAATTATTCTGAATTTATCATAGACTCATAGCACAGATTGGTTTGGAAAGGACCTTAAAGCTCACCTCATTCCACCCCCTGCCATGGGCAGGGGAAGCCTCCAGTAGACCAGGTTGTTCCAAACCCCTCTACTGTGACTTTGAATGTTCTCCCCATGGGGTTTCACTTACCCCATAACCACCAGTGCTGTGCTGGGAATGCTTTCCCATGGTGTGAAAGAAGGGACTGCAGGCAACCCTGCCCCTGATAAGTCACAGTTGTGCTAATTACCAAAGAAGAGGAGCAGTTTTGCTCTTGATGGGTCACAGCTGTGACTAATAAAGATAAGTGTGATGAAAGGGGTGGGTTGGCTGGTCGAGGGAGCCTTTTGATGAAGAGGACTTGCAGGAAAAGGACCTGGAGGAAGAGAGCCATGAGGAGGTAGAGGAGCCCTGAGGAAGAAGGGAAGCTCCAGGGAGCAGAAGGAAGAACAAAACAAGGCAGAGAGTTGCTGCTGTAGAAGATCATCTGTGAGGTCAGTCTGGGTGTGATGGAGTTGGAGCCTGCTGCTGGGGCTGCAGTCACAGTGGAGCTGGCCAAGGCCTGTGTTCAGTCTGCAAACCAGTATTTGCAGGCAGAGTGCAGCAGGAGATAACCAGCAGGCAGAGTCTGCAGCTGGACCCTGCAGAGGAGCTTGCTGTGATCAGAGTCAGGATGGCCAAGCTGTAAGGAAGGATAAACTGGGACCCTTTTCATGTTGTTAAATGTCTCTGTCTCGGCTCATTTCTGCCCCTAATGAGAGGGCTGCTGCAACACTTTCCCAGAAATTCTCCCTGCTCTGCTTTTGCTGTCCCGGCAGCCAGTGGGTGCCGGACCTTGGCGTGACAGATGTGAACAAGAAATCAGCCCTGTCATATTCCTGCCCGACTGCCATGGTAAGTCAGACTGCATTCCTGCCTTTCAGTTGTCAGGAGAGTGTGGAAAGAAGATATTTATCGCATTAGCCCTGCATGATCAAGGAGAAGCCTGGCTGCTTAGGGATGCTTTATTAATGAATGCTAGAGGACATCTACCCCTCCTAACATACAAGTGGCCTGTTACCGAAAAATGCAGCGAGATAAACAGCCAAGTCCTCTGTCTTCTGTGGCTGTTAGGTAGGTGTGTTACACTTGACATGGGTTATTTATGAGTCTCAGACAATGCCCAAGGCTAAGCCTAGCACTGCCATTAAAAAATAAAAGCATATATAACTAACAGTGGTGTTCTGCTGCTGCTTTAATAACGTGGATGTCTTTCTCATGACTTAAAAGGTGCAATCAAAAGTGTATCAAAGTCGAGGATAATTTTTCTATTGACTTCAAAGGGTTTGGGTTCAGGGTAAATAACGCAGCTGGTACCTCACCCCCCTCCCTCCCAGCCTCCTCCCCCAGCACCTGCTCTGGCTGGAGGTGCATTGATACCTCAGACAGAGCCAGCACTGCTGAACTGCTCCGGTTGGAACACGTGGCACCACCGCTGAAGCGCTCCCCAAAAACGCCCCATCCTTCCCCGGAGCCCCTGGGGAATGCTGCCTGGGGGAGTGGAGAGCCAGGAGAATCTTCTTCCCTGACTGACTCTTTCTTAGCAGCGTGTTGACAGCTTGCTTGAAGCTTGGAGTGAGTCAGCTCTCCCACCTTTCCCATGCCCAGGCATTGGAAACTCCTCCTGCTCCAAAAGGTGAACACAGAATTATAGAACAGCCTGGGCTGGAAGGGACCTTAAAGCCCATCCAGTTGCATCCCCTGCCATGGGCAGGGAGACCTTCCACTATCCCAGGCTGCTCCGAGGCCTGTTTAACTTGGCCTTGAACACTTCCAGGGATGGGGTAGCCACAGCTTCTCTGAACAAGATGTGCCAGGGCTTCACCACCCTCACAGGGAAGAATTTTTCCTAATATCTAATGTAAACCTACTCTTTGTCTGCCTGAAGCCATTGCCCCTTGTCCTGTCAGGCCTTCCAGGCCTGTGTAAATAGTCTCTCTCCATCTTTCTTGCAGGCTCCCTTCAGGTACTGGAAGGCTAAAATTAGATCAACTCGAAGCTTCTCTTTTCCTGGCTGAGCAATCCCAATCCTCCCAGCCTTTCCTCCCAGCAGAGCTGTTCCATCCCTCTGATCATCTCGGTGGCCTCCTCTGGACTGCCTGCAACAGGTCCATGTTCTCCTTGTGCCAGGCCCCCAGGGCTGGAGGCAGCTCTGCAGCTGGGGTCTCACCTGAGGGGGCAGAGGGACAGAATTCCCCCTCCCCTGCTGCTCATGCTGAGGATGAGCCCAGGACATGTTTGGTTTCTGGGCTGTGAGTGCACAAGGCTGGCTCATGTCCAGCCTCTCACCCTCCACACCCCCAAGCTGCTTGATCCATTCATCAGGAAGCTGTGCTGCCATAAGGGAAACCCTTCCCCAGGGCTTCACCTGCCTGCCTTTCTCCCTCTCCCCCAAATCCTCACACACCCGTTAATTTCAACACACTAACAGTAGGGGGTAAAAACCAAAATGACTCATCAGGAATCATACTTCGTGCTAAACAGCGAGATGCATTTGCATCCATGGCATTCCCTATGGCTCATTCAATCCTGCTCCAACCGAACAACGGGCAAGCTTGCCATGAGAAAGCACACAATGACCCTACAGCCATCCTAATCCATCCCATGGCAACGCTTCCCCTCCAGCAAAAGGGAGCAGAGCAGGCAGGGGAGGTAAGTGATATATGGTTTCCATACCTTGCTGTCATGTTGCTCACTCCCTCTTGTGCCAAAGGCCTGGATTTTTACAGCCCCCCTTAATTTCCACAGCAAACCACAACAGGGAGGCCCTGGTAACCTCAGGGCTCTTCGAGCTGGGTAGTTAAGGCTGCTAATTAAAAGCAAAGGAGCTGATGGCTCCGAGTGTGTGGCCGAGCAGGACGAGGCTGCTGCAGTGGGAATCCAGCACAGGGTGAGCCTCTGCAGAGACTGCAAAACTCTCAATGCCAGCAGTGCCCAAGAACGCAGGGCTGGAGGGCAGCCTTTGACTACAGGGCTAAGGAAACTCCAGTTCTCCATGAGCTGTTGGCATTTTAACCCTCCTAAACACAAGGCAAGGCGTCAGGGCGCTGGTGTGGTCCACAAGTGATGCTGCAGAGCTGTAGCCAAACCCCAGAGGCTGAGGTGCCCGTGGCAAAGCCGCAGCTGGGGAGAGGAGCAGGTCGAAGCACAGAGGGTGCCTGATGGCGGTGGCTTCACCACAAAGCTGCTTTTAAAATGGAACTGCTGAGAGAGCTTCTCCCTCCTTCTCCGCCCGTGCTCGCTGCCAACACATTGCAAATGCTCTGGAAAATGCTGCTCACTTGCTCTGTGGTTGCTCACGACAGTTTGATTTGGATAAGAAAATTAAAATAGTCTTCTGAAGATGAACAACCTTTATCTAATGCTACATCTTTTTCTGCTGTTTTTCTCTTAATTTCTTTTTTTTTCCCTTCCAGAACAGCAGTATCCTTCCAAGGGCCAAGTCTTCTACCCTAAGCAACAATGCATTTTCCAGGAGGAAGTGGCTGCTCCTCAGCTACCTTCTGTTGCACACACAAAATAAATTTATCTATGACTTCTACCAACTCCAGACCCTGTGGACACATCACCCCCTTGTGAACACCTTCATGCAGAAGGAATAAATTTGCTCTCAAGGGAGCAGTTTTGTCAGCACCACGGTCAGGTGAGCCATGCCAGATTTATCCCACTGTGCCAGATATATTCCACCATGCCAAGTACCAGCCCAGGCATGGGTTACACCAAGCCTTCCCTCCTTAAAACAGGGAGAGCTTTGCTCCTAAGAACAAAAATCCTGCAGCACACACAGACACTTATTTTAATGACTACACTTTGTTGTAATGTTACCAGATATTTTAAAGAGCGTATCACTCCAGCAGAAGCCGCTGCCATCTGTGCTTCCCCAATTAAGAATGCAAGCAAATATGTATTTTACAGTAACATCAATAAAATATAATGCACAAGTGATGTATCTTTGGTTTTGTTTTTTTTTAAAGACACAAATTAGGGAACCAGTCAGTCTTGAAACTGCAGAATTCCCTTGCAGGAAGAATGGAGTTTGTAACCAAAAGAACAATCCGAGCCAGGCCTCTGTCGCAGGGATTTTAGTTTTCAAAGCAGAATAAATGGGCTTTAATATCTTCTGTTTTAAAGTGTATCATCAGTATGAGAAGACGGCCTACATGGTTATTTAAAAAGAAACCCTGCTTGCCAGGCTATTCATTAGTGAGCATCCCATAAGATACGCCTGAAATCTGCCTCCTGTCAGAAGACAGGTGTTGAGCTTTTTGCCAAAATCTCCACTCTTTTTTT
>WAAG01045820.1:221670-235038 GCA_013390105.1 Tichodroma muraria
CACATTTTTGCAAAAATTCACCATTTTTTTTTTTTTTTTTTTTTTCCCCCCCCCACTGCTGGCTCAGATCAGTCACCCACAAGCTGAGCCACTGCAAATCGGTGGTTAAGGGAGGAAAACACTTATTTCCCCGTTTCTTGCAAGCACGAGATCTGGGTGCTCTGCAAATACTCTTGGCTGTTTCCAGAAGGTCCTTTCTGCTGCCATTCCCGGCACCTCGCAGCTCCCCGGCGACAGAAGGAGAAGCTTCCAGAGGGCAGGGGTGGCCGGGCGGGGCTGGAGAGCCCAGCCCGGGGGGACGGGGGATGCCCGCGGGGGGATGCCAGCCCCGGGGGGAACGGGGGATGCCCAGCCCCGGAGGGACCGGGGGATGCCAGCCCCGGGGGGATGCCCGGCTCCGGGGGGATGCCAGCCCCGGGGGGATGCCCGGCTCCGGGGGGATGCCAGCCCCGGGGGGATGCCCAGCCCCGGAGGGACCGGGGGATGCCCGCGGCGGGATGCCAGCCCCACGGGTGTCTCTTGGGCGCTGTTTGTCAGGCTGGAAGCCGCAGGGCGAGGGCTCTGTGCAGCCTGGGGAGGTGTTTGAAGCCGGGGGAGCCGTTAGAAACCTCCAGCCTGCCGAAGCAGCGCTTTGCACTGAGGTCACTTGCCTCCGTCTGCCTTTCTTCTTCTTCTATTTTATTTTTTTTTTTCCCGTCCAACTGTGTCTTAAACTTTCTCTAGAATGCGCAGCTCCCAGAAAAGGTGTGTGGGGGAGGGGGGAGATCAACCCAAACAAAGTAAAAAAGCAACATATTGTCTGTGGCTGCCAGCAAGGCGTCCCCTCCCTATCTCGTACTTAATGCGATAATGAATCTTCCCGTAGGAGCTTTTGCGGTTTAAGGCTTACTGAAAAATAATGTAACACAGAATGCACACAAAGCCACATTTTTTCTCTCTCCTCCTCTTTTCTTTTTTTTTTTTTTCCTTTCAAAATACACATCTGATCAAAAGCTAGGCTGCAATTAAAACAGCATAGTTTGGGTTTGGTTTTTGGTTTTTTTTCCATGCCTCTAGAAGGTATTTCAGCAGCAAACAAAAGCTAAGACAGTGTAAATATTTTCTCCATAAGGGTAATTATAAAGGTTATACTTTATAAGTGCTTGCACTTTAGCACTTTGACCTTTTAAACACATTTTAAGTTCAATTACTATGCAAATAGCTAAAAATTGTGTGTGTCACACAGAGTTTTACCTGCTTGACAACAAAGAGCGCAGGACCTGCCTTGCTTAAAGTTTCCCATCCTGGCATTCCCTGACCCCATGTGCAGCTGCGCTGCGCTCACCTGAGCATCTCCTTCACCAGGCTTAGCCCTGGATAACTCATCTGATGAAGACCTCAGAGCACCCCTGGTGATGCTGGGGAGACCAGAAACAATGCGTTCTTTATTGGCAGGGAAAGCCATCCAGCTGCTGCTGTCATTGTCCAGCAATTTCAGCAACTTCTTGGCAGCGAGAAGAGCAGAGTGAAGTCCTCCTGTGGCCTCTGCTCCTCCCTCTGCTGTAACTTGCCCTCTGTGTATGTATTACTGCACTCAAGAGTCCTGGCATAGCTGGAGGCTACACAGCACCGAAAGGAGCAGAGAGAGGGTAATAAACCCAGCTGACAAGGTCCTCGCATCTCACCAGGGGGTGGCTGGTGTCAGTCATGGCCTTTGAGAAAAAAAAAAAGTGTGAGCACTAGTTCTGTTTTCTGTCCCTTGCTGTGCAAAGCCAAGAATAAGACATCGTGGTCCTCGCTGATGTGCAGAGACCCCTTCAGTCCCTCGCTGAAGAGGGACATTCTCATCAGGAGCTTCTCCATTTCCATCAGCTGGGAAATTTTCAAACATGCAAAGATATTCACTCTCCGTAGACCTTCGTATATAGGAATAATTACAGTCTTCCTTGTGGGAGAGAGATGCAGTATCTCAGTTGAAGCCCAGACAGGAGTCACTCACTCACAATTAAAATTAATTACATACCTGAGAGATGTCCCTGAGCCTTGCTAATAGGAAAATAATTCATTTTGACGGTCATCTTCATTTCTTCATTTCTGTCTTAGCCACAGTGTGTAAGACGGGAAGAGCACGTGTTTCACTTCAGTTAATTACTCTGGCACACACACAGATCCATGTGCCACACAATTAATTACTCAGAGCTCAGTGAGCTTCACAGGACCTCTACCACAGCTATTTGGCTCCTGATTTTCCTGGGCCCATTTGGGAGCCCTTTCCAAGGAGAGGCAGGCACAGGGTTTTTTGGTTGGTTTGTTTTGCTTTGGCTCTGGCAGCCACGGGCAGGTGGTATGTGGCTGATGAGGAGCTCAGGTGAGGAAACGTGCCTGCTTTTGCCTCCTCAGCCACCTCTGGTCTCTCAGCAGCCAAAGACGAAATACCAGGCAAGAGGGAGCTTGGGTCTGGCCAAGTGCAGCTGCTCTTATCTCCTTGGGTAGGAGAAGAAAGCCTTGGCAGCTGGAATTAAATCTTAAGTGCCTCCAGAAAATATTTTGCATGGAAGGTAGCCCAGAGGAGCTGCAGTTCTAGAGAAATGCCTTTGCTGCCTCAGCTCCTGCCCTCCAGAAATAAGGAAAACAACACTACTTGCATGGTTTCCTTTGGCTGTTTCTGTTGTGTGCAGCCTCTCAGACCTCCTGGGGAGAGCTGCCTCCTCTCTGGGCTTGCTTGTGGGACAGGCCAAGCAGGACCTGCAGCAACAGAGGCCAAGGAGAAGCATTAAGGAAAAACTGCTGAACAGCAGGGGGACACAGGCATGGGAATAATCCTTTTGAAGGCCCTTGAAGTTGTGATGTCTTTTGTTGTGTCTACTAAGATTGAAGAAACTTCTCTTGAATGACCTAAGCAGTATCTGCAGTATTTCAGGACAGATCAAGGCACCTTCAGGAGCCAATTCTGGCCAAGCTTCCAGGGATTCCCAAGGGCCTTCTAGCTCATCGGCACTCGGACGCTCCCCTACGGAGTCAAAAACCAATACAAGACTTTATGACCCATTCAGGAATTCATTTCACACGCTGATGAAATCTGAAATCAAGTCCCAGGTGCAAACAGGGATCAGGACATTACAATGTCCATCATGGAAATGCAATGGATCCCATTGAGATCACGCTGAGCTGCTGCATTATGTTTATTTTGAATTTAAAGGCTTGTGCTTAGCGACAGGTTGCCAGTGTCCATCTGTAGCTTGTTTTTTGTTTTCATCCCTGCTGCACATTTGTGTGACAAGACGTGGGCATGTTCAGTGTGGAACAAACCTGCTTGTTTTTCACCTCCAGTCTACCCACAGGGAAAGCTTGGCAGATCCTGAGCCAGCAGCACTTTCCTAGAGGCACCTGGAGAAGCTCAGCATCCCCATCCACTGCCCCAGGCATGTGGGGCCAGGCAGGAACAAGCTCTGCCCCGTGCAGGCAGCCTCCTCTGGCCAGGAGTAAAAAATCCATTGATTCCTGATGCTCTAGCAGAGTTGGGATGGCTTTCTCCAAATATTTCAGCTATAAGAGGCATTAGCCTGCTACACACCTAACCTCGCTGAAGCAGTGAAGCTTTTGCACTGCTAAATAACAGCTGGATCCATTGACTCTGGTACCTTCCCTGCAGGCCTGGAGCTGGGCATGTATTAATTATCTTGGTCACTTAATTAGGCATGCAAATATTTTTTTCCCCCTGCTGAGGCCTTTCCTAGCATTTAGGAGAAACATTTAAATGTGGTAATGGCCCATCCCTGAGTGCCCCCAGCCGTTTAAACTTCAGGCTGCCACAAGCTGCCCACAGCAGGCAGGACGGGGAGACCAGGCTGGCTTAAAAGATTTAAGGATTATCACAGCCCTCTAAGCAAATTCAGAAGTATATATGCATGCAGCTAACCAACAAGTATGTTTGAGTGACAGCAGAGCCTCCTTTAGTTAAAGGGAAAAAAAAAAAAAAGTAGATTATTTTTAAAGCAATTTCTTTAAGAGAAGAGGGGAAGAGCTGGATGTTGAGCACTTGCAATGACAAGTAAGGAGTGAGCTCTGCCTGGTCTCAAAAATAAAAGGTAAAACAATGCTGGTGTCCTCCTGCAGCCACTGAAAGCAAGCTGGTGCATGCACGGTGCATCTTGCAGAAACCTGAATTTGGTTTTTCTTTTCCTGCTCCCTCCTCTGCAGAGAGGAGCTCCTGACTAAGGCCCAGGCGGAAGAAGCCCCAGGTGGGATATCACACATGAATCCAGGGCTGCTGCATCCCTAAGGCAAGGCAGAGGCTTCACCATTCCTCACCCAAAGCCGTGCCCGAGGTGCCCTCCTGCAGGTGCCAAGCGCCACACAAGGCGTATGCTGCCGTCAGATGGCAACGTAGGAGAGCCAGAAGTTGTGCCAAGGCTCTGGCTCGGGTGGGAAAGAAAAAAAACAAAAGGCAAGAAAATAAAATAATCACCCACGCAGAGCAGCCTTTCCTTGCAGGCTTGCTGGCAGTGAAAAATTTGTTGGTGCGCCCTGAAACAGCACCTGAGCATCCCAAAAACGGCAGGGAGGAGCCAAGCAGGAGGCTGCTGTGCCAGCTGCCGGCCTCGGGTGCATGGGCTTTCCTTCTGCCACCTGCACTTTTCAGGAAAACCTTAAAAGCAGCAATCTTTCTCCCTGGACACAGAAGCTAACACTTTTGAGGCTCTTCTCTTACTATATTGAAATTCTCACAGTAATTCAGCTGAGGGGGAGAAAAAACAAACCCTCAATGGCAGCAATTTGTCTGCAAGACACGGGCAAAGGCCTTTCAGGCAGCACACCTGGAGGAGGCTGCAGCCTGTGCTCCCCAGCAAGGTGTGTGGGAGGGGAGCAGGGAAGCAGCTGGCACACAGGATGGGTTTGGAGGGATGGGACCAAATGTTGGAGCCAGCTTGCCTCACCTGCACTTACACTAGAGAAGTGGTGTTTTCAGGGGATGTCAGAGAATCCCAGAATTGTTTGGTTTGGAAGGGATCGTAAGACTCATCCAGCTGCACCCTCTGCCATGGGCAGGGACACCTTCCACTACCCCAGGCTGCTCCAAACCCTGTCTGACCTGGCCTTGGGCACTTCCAGGGCAGCTATAGCTTCTCTGGGCAACCTAAGTCCCCTGGGAAATCAACAAGTGACTAAGAAGAGGTGAAAAATGAAACTGTAGATTATTTTTACAGCTGCTTCTGTTGCGAGAGCTACACACAAGCTCTGCTAGGACAGCTGGCACAGCCCATGTCCAGCCTTAGCTCTGTCCTGGGCTGTCACATAACCTGGAGCAATTCCCTTGCTCCCCATGTAGCCTTGCTTAAGCAGAAAGAGGCTCCAGATAGATACTTTTTTGATGTGTACAGCAACTGGGGGAACGGGGCCAGGGGGATATTATCTCAGATATCGTGTTTTCCATAATAATAGCAGTGCCTGGTTGTCACCCACCTGAGTCCCGACACAAGCTCTGGCAGTTTGGCCAGCACTCCAATTTACTTGTTGACATCCTGATAGGCCCTACCTCATCACAGAGAGCTGCTCCCTTTGATCGACACACAGTGGGAGACTCGAGTCATTTCAGAGGCTCCAAGTGAACTCCTCAGAAGGTCAATCATCCCAGCACAAAGCTGGGGAAGGTTGAGGATCTTCAATGACCTTATTAACACAAGTGAGGCTTCCTGCCAGGACTGGGACTGCTCTGAGATTGGGCTCTGCAAGTGTTCTGCTGCAGAAAGCTGAGCACAGGGGGCAAGTTTGTGGAATCAAACTGTGGTGTTACCTTTTTAGAAATGCGCAAGGCAAGAGGAAAAGCCAAACTATCACAGACAAGGAATATTATTGTACTTATTTACACACTATTCACTCCTAGAGGATGAAGTTAGGATCACGTCACATTGTAAAATGACAGACCCCACACACTGTGTGCAGCAGCCCCCAGTTACACTCAGTGCCAGGCTTGGCAACTTGGCAACACAGGAGAGCAGACCTCCAAATTCTCCAAAGGATAAATACAAGAGAACCCATCAAACACCTCCACAGCCACACACAGCCATGAACTCAAACTTCACCCTCCTTCACTCAGGACACACCAAAGTGGGGTGCAGCAGACTCTGAAACCAAAGCCACTGCTCTCTTAACAAGCCCCACACCTCAGGTGGCAGCTGATGGCAATTGAAAGCTGTTAATGTGACCACCTTCAGCTGCAGCCAAATCCCAAAGCCTCTTCAACATCAGGCATTTTGTCAGCACCCCAAGTGATTTCAGAGGGTTTTTTTAGATGAAAATGTGTACCTCTCGTGGTCATGCAAACCCCTGGTTTAGCAACACTCAACAAGCTGAAAGACCCAGAGGGAAAATAAACAGATCAATAAAAATCCCAGTTTGGGGTGATTTTTCTTTGCAAGCATTGAGTTTTTTTCTGCAGGATTTGGCTCATAAATTTCAAATGCAGGGCAGAAACTTGTATACTGTGGATTTTGGAATCCAAACAAGGGCAAGACATTGGCAGCACGCCTCAACCTCGGGTGCACTTCTAGTTCCACATCCCTTCTTGTCCCCCCAAACTCTTTTCAGCTACAGCTGTGCTGTGAGGCTGCAGTCACCACTCCTCTGTAAGAGCAGGAATTAGCCAGCAGGGCTCAGATATTCCTTGCCTCATATAGAGGACTGGTTTTGTGGGTTTGGGCTGTTTCTCAGGTCTTACTAATGAGCAGTGAGTTAGAAACAGGTTGGGTGTTTTTGTGATTGTTTTGAACAAAACCATTACCACCATTTGAACCAGTGGGTTCAATGTATTATCATTGCCTGTGTTTGGGATGTCAGCCTCCACCTGGGAAAAACACCTTATTTTCTAAATTGGAGTTGGAAAACTCCTATCCTGTGAGTAAAAGCTCATGGTAGTGGGGAAGCAGAAAAAAATGGAAGCTGAGCACCTTTAGCTGGAGACAGCAAGAATGAGAGCCCTAAACACTGACACCAGCAAGGACAGAGTTGGGGATGAGGATGGACTGTCAGGTCTTCTTGTTTTTAACCTATTACTGCTTGGTCAGTTACAATTTGGCTTTGTTGGTCATGGTTTTAATGCCTGGGCTGGATTGTACACTTTAGTTTGCTAAAAACTAAAAACTGTCAACTTTGCTGTTCTTGACAGTGTATGGGACAAAACCTGCTACTTGTTTTCCTGAATTAATACTTACAGGGTAGGCTGTTTTTTTGGTAGTGGTTTGCTTTACTTTGCCAAAGGACAGTAAACAGAACTGAGTTTTAAGAGTTTCAAACATTATTCACAAATGGTATGAGCTTAGAGACAACTGCTGCAGGCATCAAGTGTCCATTCCTGCATTCTCAAAGGTTTTGGTCCCAAGTTTACAGTACAAGAACAGAGGGACTTCTAAAAAGTTTTCAGCTCCCCCAAAACCTCACATTTAAGTGCAATGCCTTGGCTTTTGAAGAAGGAAGACACCCCAACAATAATGCTTGCAATGTCTGCAATCCTACTCATGGGAAAAGCTCATGCGAGGATGCATCTCACACTGGCAAGCATCTATGCTGTCCTGGGCATCTTTTTCAGACCTAGGAGATAAAGTAAATAAAACTCCCAGACTGTGCTCAGGCTTTGGGGAAACAGCAGAGGTCGTGTGTCAGCAGTGTCCCTTCACACTGCTGAGCTGCAGTGGTGGGGCCCCCAGGGTCCTTCGCCAAGGGCTCGGGTACACGTAAAGCAACCGCAGTGATTTTATTTCATTTTCTGTGAAGAGCACGATTGCTGAGCTCTGAAAGCTGAGGGTATTGTGCCCCAGCCCAGCCAAGCTTGCTGAAAGGGGTTTGGTTCACTCCTGCCCGTGGTGCATTCCCAGGAGAGTGACCACCACCATATTGTAATCCTCCTCCTCATTCCGCACTGTCTGGCAGCACCTGTGTCCTGGCACCTTTCAATTCTACTTCACCAGCTAGAATACCCAGCAGTTTGATTGCTACCGCAGGAAACTATTATTTGAGAAGTCTGCCAAAGCTGAGGAGATGTGAACAGGTCTCGGGGTTAGCATTGATACAATAGCTTAGGAAAAAAACCCAAAAATCCTCTCCCTCCTTCCACCCAAATTGTTCCACTTGTCAGGACAGTCACCCCTCTTTGTCCCATGCCCAACCCACTATTCTCAAGTCACACTTCAAAGGCAGCTCTTTCTGAGCCCGCTCCCAGCATTACACAGGCTTTGAAGTACCTGAGCCTCCCCTTCATCACCAGTGAGGTGGTTATAAATGGGGCCTGAGGGGAGAAAACCCCTTCATTGCTAATTCTCCCTCCAGAAGTACTGCCCTCTCCTTATTTTCCTGCCACACCTTGTTAAATACCTGCAGGAAATTGCCTGCTTCCCTAGGGCTCTGCTCTCCAGCGCCTCACACAAATGCAGAAGGCAGATCAAGCACCATTATTGGTCTAACCTGGCTGTGTTTTCCACGAGCCTGCTCTGATAAAAGGGGCTGCAGGACAGCAGACCCAAGGTCCAGCTCTCACTTTCCATGGTTTCCACCAACAAGAGGTAGCATTCTCTTAAGAAGGTAACCCTGGCTGAGGCCCAGAGGAAAACCCCACTGGAACAGGCACTGAGGCCCATTGCTGGCCTCCAGCCTCACTCTTGTGGTGATGCTGAAAGACAGAGCAAGGTTTTACAGGCAGTAATTTTGCAAACAGATCTTCCTTTGCCTACAGAAGTAGCACATCTTCCCTCACCCACCAGCATGATCCAATGGCTGCTGTAATTAAAATGAAGCCAGACTGAACCAATTTGACACTCAAGCAGTTCAGATTTAAAATACTCTCTTGAAAAAAACTGCACTTTGCTGTTGAGAGGCAGCACATATGTTTATGTATGGATAATGAGCCTTGCTGGCAAGGACAGTTAAGTCTCCTGGAAGCATCTGTGGTCATTCTCCACCTGCATTTCAGAGAGAGGCTCTCTGTAAAATATTTCCCATTCTCTAAAGCAATTGTACCATCTCTTGTACTTGGCTCTGGTGGCTGCTATGCTGGTTCTATAGAAGACTATTCCTTGCCATTTTCCTGATGTGCCTTTGCATCTCAAAGGAGGTTGACAGTCATCGCCCAAAGTTAAGTGTATTTTATTTTTATTTTTCCTTCTACATTGTATTTCTGCGTTGTGTTTAGTTATAAAGAAAGCACAACCTAAAAGACTGGATTGCCAAGTAAAACTACAATTTATCCAGTAGCAATTCCATTCAGACAGGTTTTTCCAGCCTTCCCACATGTTCCAGCTGCCAGCAAAATAGCTCATGGGGTTTCATAGGCGTGAAAATCCAGCAAGGGCCTGATAGGAGCTTTTTCCATGCCCAGTGAGGCAGGATGGGGCCAGCCCTGCTGGGTGGCAAAAGGTCCAAACCAGAATCAAATGACGTCACCCATCCTCACTGCCAAAAATGACCGCATTTCTGGGTATTTGTGAGAATTTTTTCAGCTCCGTAAGTGGAAAGCTCTTTTCCTTACCCGTGGAAAAGAGCGCTATCGCACTTGTTTCCAGCAGCCGGCTCACAGGCTGCCCCGGCGGGCTGGGGAGAGGCGAGGGCGGGGATTCTGCCGTGCCTGCAGATTCTGCTGTGCCTGTCCCTACATCCACATGCAGCAGGGGCAGCGAAAAAACGCGGCTCTGCAGGGAGCAACTCCGTTGCATTTAGCCCAGCAGGATACATTAGTTGCTTTGGATTAATTGAATTGTTAATTAAACCTCCCCCTGCTGCCCTATGGAGCCAGAGTTAGTGTGTCCTGGGCTTTGTTCAGGCTGGAGCCACTTCTGACACCTTCCCTGACGCAGGGAGTTTGCCAAGCTCTTTGCCTTTCCAGGAATTTCCTCTTGCTCCAGCACTGGGGATGCCATAGGACTATAAATAAACAGCTCACGTTGCAGGTCAGAAGTTCTGTGCTGGGTTGTGTTATGGCAGGATGGTGATGTCCAGTTATCAACCTGTACCCACACCTTACCTAATCCTTTAAAGGACAACTCAACAGAGAAGTAACAAAGGAGCTCTGTTACTTCTAATGTAATGTGCCTGTTGCTTCTTAAAAATTATATATACACACACATGCTTTTGGGACAAAGAATAATACAGCATGGTCCTTAGGAATCCCCTTCTGAAAGAGTCTCTTCTCCACTCACAGCAATACACTTCTGGTGTTAAATATAGGTTTGTGGGGGTTTTAATACAGTTTGGTTTTTAAAGTTTCTTTTCAAGAAGCACACTCAGGAACAATTTCCTAGCTGTGGGCACACGCATTTACTTACACTCATCTCCACCCCTTTTTCCCCATTATGTTTTTGTCATCTCTAAGATGTGAAGTTCTCAAGAGAAGAGTATTAATCCTGAATGAGAGGCTTGGGAAGAGCAGACAGAGCATGTTATTAAAGGACCAACTCTGCGGCACTGCCCTGACAGAGCAGAGTTGTTTGGGACATTAATACCAAGCAGTGAGTTCTCCCCCTTAACAGATTTGTTGGTTTGGTTTTTTTCCCTAAAAGGATTCTGCTATTTTTTTCACTTTATGAAAGTTGACTCTACCCTAAACTCAGGTGAAAGCAAAAGGCAGCACTATAGCATCATTAAAAGTGATAGAAGGTTCCAGGTCAAGTTGGCTATTGCAGATAAAGCTGCTATCATCTCCTGTTAGTGACTGGGACCGAAAGCCAAGGGTTTTCATTACACACCACGTAAGAAGTACTTTATAAATCACAATAACTCCTGACATGCAATAACATCCAGTCTTATTAATATAAACTGCAGGGATTTTTTTTAAAGGCTGCTGGCAGTAAAACCACCCCTTCTATAAAATGTTGGCATTCACACATGCCCTGCAGCTTCTCACAGCACCTTTAAGCACTAAAGATGTTCATTACCTCATACACTGAAAAAAAAGAGAGTGGGATTATATTGTTGCTCCCTCCAACTCTCCTTAAGCTGGGAGGTGCCAGCTTTGGGCAACCCCCAAGTCCTAAGGGGGTCCCTGCCCCAGAGCAGCCAGCCCTGGTCTCTGCTCTGCTGGTTTTAGTGCCCTGGCACGCAGGTGGGGCTGAATGCTCTGAGCCAGGGCACAAGAACAGGGCTTTCTTCTTTCCCTTTAGACACAGAGATGGTTTATTTTGTTACTGTGTTAGAAAGCACGGCATCTCCTCAAAAGAAAAAACATCTCCAGACAGGCCATAGCCTCCCTTAGGCTGGTCCCATAACACACCTTAGGGGTTGCAGGTGGGACCTCCTGTGCTGCAGGGAAAGGGCTGGAGCCTCCTGGGAACTGTCCAGACCCCTTTTATCCCCCAAAGTGCTTCTGCCAAGATGACAAGGTGTCAGCTCAGGTCCTCATTGCTGAGGGGTGGCAGGGGGTGGCGACCAGGATTCCACAGACTCCTGTCCCCCACCCTGATGTCTCATTCAGTCCTTCCTCCTCCTCCCTCCCACCAACATAGGAGCGATTTGTGCTCAGTACCCACAAAACAAAGATCTCCACCCTACTGAGGCTCTACAATTGTTTTCTTAATAAAAACAAGCATCAACACAGAAGCCATTTTACTCCTGTGTGGAGGGAACCTGTGAGCTCCTGCAAAGACAGTCAGAACCAACCAGGAAGATACAGCTGGGATACTGACAGCACCATGACCCCACTCATCCAACAAACAAACAACTCTTTATGGTACATGTGTGCAGTAAACACATTGCAAGAGGCAGATGGTGTTAGAATATAAACACGAGAAAAGAGAAGAGTCTAGCTAGATACCACTTTTCTATCTTGAAAAAGGGGAGCTTTTTTCCAAGGTTCCCCCCTTTCTTATTCAAGGGAACATAACACTGTTGAAGCAGGGAGAAAATGCTACTCCTCGAAATTAACAACACAAGAGGAAGCAGGAAAGAGATTTGAGCCCAAATTGAGCAACAGAAGGGGATTAGATTAGCTCAAGATTTCCAGCATACCAGAGAGCCCCACCACCATTACCAGCCTGTCTAAGAGGAATTTTTCTTGATGAACTCTTCCATCAGAAAAATTCTGACGAGCCCAGCTACTGCTCTCCTCCCCAGAGTTACAGCAAAGCCACCATCCCTACCCAAATACACCTTCTATTTTAGTTAAAATGCTTGTGGGGTGTTGATCTTACAGAGTTCTGTGCCAATGCTCCCCAGCTGGGCCTCGTGCATACCAGCACAGAATATAGATAAGGATGGGAGAGGAAAGACAAGCCCAAAGCCTCTTTTATTTTCAAGTGACTTTTGATGAGATATGTCAGAAATAGTGGGATCTTTTCCAATGTCTGTCCTACTTTGCAACAATAGCTGCTTGTTGTGCACAGTGAGTCGAGGAGATGCCAGCAGGAACGGTTGTAATACCACTTTGTAAGTAAATTAATTGCTTCTAATTAGACTGCTCCACTAAGATATAAGTAGGAATCTTGCAATAAACTTTTACAACCTCTTGACACACAGCTGAAAGGCACTTTGCCTGCTTTGCTGTGCATGGAAGGGGTGGATGCTGCTTATTCTCCCTAAGAGATGCACAGCCATACACAATTTCTCTGCTTCTAATATTTCCCAGTGCCTCTCAGCATCGCAGTTGGTTTGCAGCTCCAAGGTTTATTCCTCCCCCCATTGGTGGTTCCTGTAAGGTACAATACAAGGGATGCCTGGATGTCACTTGTTGTTATTACACATACAGCATTCAAGCAGTGTAGCAGAAGTATAAACACCTTTATAAGCTTCTTTTCTAATCTTCAGGGCTTTTTTTTGTCAGTTTATGCTTTCTTGCTGCAGGGAATAAAACATTTGATAGAAATCTGCACCATGATGAAAAAAAAAAAAAAAAAGGAAGATTTTAGTACAAATTGGATGAAAGGAACAGTGTAAAACTTAATACAGAAAATAATTCCAGAAGGGGGAGCGAATTAAAGCACCGAAGTCCTGTGGGTGTCCTAAAGAAAGCAAATGTTTACCCGCTCTGAGAATACGTACTTTGAAGGTGCCTTAGCCCAGTAACAAAATTGAGAGCAGCGCAATACACCCTTCTATAAATATTTGCGCTTCAGATCGCTCGTTCTCTGGGGGTGTGGCATCACGGCCGGGGTTATATTTCCTGGGTTTATTGACGCGTGTGCTTTGGCCGCGGCTGGAGCCGGGATTCCCGGGCGCTGCTGCGGCTGCGGGCAGGAGGCGCGGGCGGTTCGGGGCTGCTGACGGTAGATGTCAGCATTGCCTTGCGCCTCCCCGCTGCTCCGGGCACCGGTTACCGAGGCGCTCACAAAGACAAAACACTCAGCTAATAGGCAACAGCATTTATTTCAGCTATTCTGGATATTTCTAGGCTTCTTCTTTTTTTTTTTTTTT
>WAAG01045820.1:241422-257328 GCA_013390105.1 Tichodroma muraria
CCCAGTGGCAGTGCGCTCTGGATTTTCACAATGAGGCTTTTGGTCTGTGTGTCTGGGTACAATTACCAAACCCAGAGAAGGGAACCAATTTCATCAATGCTGAGAATCATTGCTACTTGTTAATATTAATTTACGGTATTGGGAGTGCTAATCAAAAGCTAATTAAGCATTGTGTTCTGTGTAATGATGGAACAGGCAAAGTGTTTAATGGTCACAAGACTTTTCATATACGGACTGAACTCCTCACTTGGGCTTACTGGGAATAGCTCCAATTGGCTGGAGGGCACTCACCTTCATCTCACAGGTGAATGAGAGTACGGACGGGGTTGCAGCNGCATGAAAAAACAGGCAGGGGAATGGGTTATGTTTTAACACTTTCATCAGAGTTGCTATTTAGCACAAATTATCCCGTGTAATCTAATTACCAGAAGTTCTGCTGTTTTGTTTGCATGAAGTAGGGTAACCCATGGGACAGTATACAGATGAAGAAACAGGTTCTCTGCACCATCTTAATAGTTTTATAATTGAGATTCATGCACCAATGAGGAGAAAACAGACTTAGCCATGGATTTATGAAGTATGGCAAATCTCATTTAAAAAAGGAAGGATCAAGGAAACATTGCTGACATAACTTTACCTCCTTTAGCCTTAGATTTGCTGGGCAATATCATAGTGCAGCCGTTGCTATTTTTTATATGCTTTGTGGAAACCCGTGTGCCCTGAGGCTGGTGAGTAGAAAATAACAAGTAGCTTCCAAAAGGTGCATCATTTTATGTGTGATGATGAGAGCCTGTGAACGATGAACTTTACGGATTCAGATTATTAGATTCAGTCCAGCTCCATTTTAAGTTGATAGGGAAGCCTCACGTGATTTCACTGAGGGTTGGGCCAACAGATTGCTGTTTGCCTTTAGCAGTCAGTAAAGTCATGGGGTGATGCCTGCGTGTGCACACAATAATTTTTAAATTGCTCCTTCTGTAGTCGACGCGTCTCGCTAGGTTCAGCGGGTGCTTGTTAGAGACAGAGCCTGGGGTTGGGAAAATGGACCATGAAGGTGATTATTTCTTGCTGAATTATTCATTGGAGAATCTTCTGCTTGTAAATGAGATAAATGTATCTGACACATGACCTGACCACATGCCAGTCTGAGTAATTGCTGGCTCACTGTGAAATCACCCGGCATGGGCTAAGGAGGGTGAAGATTTGGCAAGATGCTCTGCCTTGCCAACTGAAGTGCGAAACTAAGGCTGTCCAGGCTCAGAAGTACTCCAGCTGATGGCTCCCCAGGGGTCTGACATCATGTGAAGCCTCCCAGGACAGCTGGAGACACACAGGTACTTTGCACTGTGCCCTACAGGCATGCTCCTTCCTGAACAGGAGAGAGGGAAAAAGAATTGGGGTGTGGACACATAGGTACTCCTTCAAAAATTCTAGCTCACTTGGAAGCTTCATGTGTGAAGATGCTTTTGTCCACAAGGTTGGCTTGTTTTTTTGGGTTTTTTTTTGAGTATTTTTTTGCTTGTTTGGTTTTGTTTGTTTGGTTGGTTGGTTGGTTTTTTGTTTGTTTTTTGGCCAAGCAAGAGATCTTGCCTTCTGCAAGAGTGGGAATTGCAACTAGCCGCTTTTCGTATATTCAGACCTAACTGATTTGTATTCCCTAGCTTGTAAAGGTTCAATGTTGGCTGTGCTTTAAAAAATCTTGATGAAAAATGTGAAAATTGCACGTTTGTAATGGAAACGTCAAAAGGGATATGGATGGGTTACTCCATATACTTTGCTTTTCTTTCCATGCTTTGTTTGAGATTTCTCACTGCCAAAAGAATGGACTATAAGGAGCTATGCTTTGATGTGGGGTTTGAATGGGGGAAGGGCAATACACAGGGGAACCACGCTTTACCTAGCTGGCATTGAACAGTCACTTCTGGACAGAACCATTTCTAGAGTCATCAACCCTACAAAGCCCAGCAGGGTGAGCTGAGGTTCTCGTGCGAAGGAAAAGATGGTCATGCTTGCCTGTGAAGATACTCACGTTATGTCCCAGTACAGTTTGAATATGTGTTCAGAAGTTTAAAGGTGACTTTATGTGAGGAAATTCTGGATTTTCTCTTCTGAGCTCAGCTGTATATTTTGAAGGGTCAGAAATGCCTTTACAGGGAGGTATTTGTTTTAAAGTCAGGTTTATTTAAGCGGATAAGTTTTGTATTCCTTAAATAGCTATATCATCTTAACTTCTAGTGGAGTAAGCTGCTATTAAAAGTAAGGCTCTCTGTGCCTGACCAGCAGAGAGGAATCAGCAGCCATCAGGCTGCCTTGTAAATGCCTGTTTTGGACAGCTCACAGCCTCGGGAGGGGAGGATAGAAGTCAACACAGAGCAAGGAGCTGCCTCCTCTGTTCAAAACAGCACTGGAAAGAGTTTATCTGAAAGGACATCCTGCTTGGGGGCTCGGGTCCCTCAGCCCTGGTTTCAGGAGGTGGACTCGAGACCAGTGGGGGCCCAGATGCAGCAAGTTTCTCTTGGACACAGGCACTGCAATTGCAGTTTTCAGAAAGGGGACAAGTTGGCAGAGCCAATTTTAAGGATTCAGAGTCAGTGAAAGCCTCTGGGTTCAGGTTCCTGTGTCCCTGTTACACAGGTTCCTGTTACCCTCTTCCCTCTTTAAATTCTCATCTCATGTTAAGGATTTGGCTCTAAGTTACTGGGAACATATCTGAAATATAATTATGAGAAGAATTTCTTTAAGGTAAACTTCCAGTGTGTGAGCTTGTCCATTTCAAACCACTTTGGGCATCTTCAAGTGCAATGCATGGTTTAGGCCCAAGATTTAGGCCCAGTTGAAGAAGCTGAATTACTAACATTTGCTCACTCTGTTCTATACAAAAATGAACAAATGGCTTGATAGCAAAAGTTATGGCTGTGCTATAAGTAGTATGAAGGTAAAAGGAAAGAACTTAAACATAGCATTTCCAGATTTCAATTTTGTGGCATTTCAACATTTAAACAAAATATTAAAAACCCCACAAAGCAAAGCTTTGACCTTTAGGTATAGGGTGCCAATATTGTACTATTGCTTCCATCAGAGGCATGTGAAAATGAAAGCCATGGAATGCTTCATTCACATCACAAATGGCAATCAGTATTGGATACAGAAGAGTTTTGGTTTTTTTCTAAAAAAAACCTATCCAAAATGGTGCATTTTTATAGAATTGCTGCCCGGAGTTCTACATTTCTGTTAATAATAACAAAGCAAAGAGGTGGACATAAAGACAGTGCAGTCCTCACTGTGTGTTAATTTAGAGAAACCAGTATACACTGCCACCCTCTGCTCAGCTAGGAAAGATTAGAGGTGGACACTTTGAAATTGCTTGTATTTTCATATTCTTTATGTGAAAAAACGACAATAAATGACTTAATGACTGCAATAAAACCGAAGAAAATGCTAGAGGAACTTAAATTTCCATGCTTGGTCTCCATCAAGGCAGTAAGTTTTAAGCAGGTGAGGAAAGGCTTGGCTAAAAGCTCTGCTAGCAAACACTGCTTTTGGCTACGAATCCCCTGCTACTCTTTGCTCATTTTGCATCAAATTCTGTGACACCTTGGAACATTTTTTGGGTATATTTTCCTGGGTTTTTTTAGAACAAGAATAAACAGTTTATTCTAGGCCTATCTCTGAAAACACAGGTTGAAGACATAACCGAGGGTTGTCAAAGTTGCTAAAACCAGAAATGTAAATGGTTGGTCAGAATAGGAAAAGCTAGAGAAAAAAAAAGGGAGCAGTGAGCCCAAGCAAGGAAAGCATCAAAGAACAGGCAAGTGTTTTTGGGGCAACAAGAAGGAAAAAAGATGAAGAAGACTGTGCTCCATCTTAATAAGACACAGATAAAAGATAGGATTGGGTGCAAGGACAAAATTTTGTTGAAGTATCCAATAATTTTGAATTATGTATGGTTTTGGCAGATGTATTCCTTAATGTAAATTTTTAATCTGATTTTGACAGAGAAAACTTTGTCATGTCTGGTTTTAATGTGAGCATGTACATACATGACTTCCAAAAACAAAAAAAAGAGCAGAAAACCACCTAAAATGACTCTGGCATGTGCTAATTATCAGCATGAGACTTAAGACTTCCAATGGGAAGATGCATCACCTGGGTAACAAGCAGTGAAGCCCTTGGGACCATGGCAAAATAAGAAAAAGGAACAGTTTCTTCAAGCTTTTGTGTTGCTTGTCCTTTAGCTCATGTTTTCTGACGTGGTAGTGTCTCAATTCTTGCCTTTCTTGGCTAAGTACAGACTAGGAAAAAATACAGCACTTTGATTTCTCTGGTCTTTTGTGCAAAGGGTGGTGGCTTTTTCCTTTTACAACAGCCACATGGAGTTTTTTCTTAGCTTGTAGTAGGAGTGCATTAGCTGCTTTGTGGTCACAGTTGCCTTGAAGAGCGTATTAACTAAACTTAATTTCAAAGAGGAGAAAAACATATTAAGTGAAAAGCCTCTAATTATCAGGAACCGATGATCATTAGTTCCTATAAGCAGTATAAATACTTGTGTTCATAAAACTGGAGTTTAGAGAGAACACTGCTCATTCTACCCACTTGTAAAATAAGAAGCTACTGTGTGGCACCTCTCTTGTCTTTTAGCACTATTTATTCTATCTGTGATGCAGAAATGCTCCCAAATTTAGAACAGGCAAAGCCAATGTAAGTGGTCTGCCCAATGCTCTTGATAATTTTCAAGGGCAACACCAGCCAGAGACGTGGAGTTCTTGACAAGAGCAGCATCAGTGTGGATAGAATAACTCTTTTATTATACATTACAGTGTACAGACTGGACTATATACATGACCAATCCAGGTTTGCAGTGGGAAACCTGCACTCCTCAGCGTTGTGCACTGGGCTCATGTTGTACTGATGTCTTTGCTGTATTATTGACAAAATGTTTGACTGTTGACTCCCAAATTTTCCTCTAAGCGCAGTAAAAACTCTTCATACTTCTGTTTTCACTTACATTGTTGGGTTTGGGCAGATTGTTGTCTCTTTCTTTCCTGTGAATGAGCTGTGTGACACTGAAGCCAGAAATTAGACTGAATTTTAGGCATTTACTAAAGAAAGCAATCTTTTGCATTTGGTGGTTAAGTAGTGTAACTAGTATTCCACCTTATGCCCATTGTGCTTCAATAAAATGCTTAAACTGCTGATGTGTTGGAAAACAGACATTTTTGTTTTCATATGATCTCCAATCAACCTCTTTTTTAAGAGATTTAGTGTATCCTAAATCTAATCTATAGATATATCTGGAAATGACACAGAGCCTTATATATTTAATGTTCTTCTTACAGAGTATCTTACAAAATACATTTAGTCACTTCAACTTAACTCTGAATGCCAAACCTCTAGCACTTTAGTGTTTCCTCATTAAAAAATAATAAAAAAGTAACCAAACAAAAAAACTATCACTCTCCCCATTCCCCCCCTCCCCCCTTTGTTTTAGAAAAAATTCATCTGGATTAGCTTTTTTAGGTTTAAATTATTTGAGAATCATGAGCACCAACACAGGAGCAAGGAAAAAAGCAGCAGTGCCCAGCAGGAGGTAGAGGTAAAAAGCTGATTGATTTAAGCTGTCGTGGGATCGTATTTATTAAAAATCCGACTCTGTTTTTTTGAAGCACCCTATTCAGTTACATTTAAAGCTCAGCAAGATCACTATGGCTTTGCAAATGTGACCTCTATAAAGATGACTTGGCATTACAGGTATTATTACACTGTAGTTATACTGCATTTGCCAATCCTGACATTTTTAGATGAAATTTCTATTAAAATAGCAGAATCTTTTTATTTTGAGACTGTGTTTGTACTAATCAGTTCGTTAAATCTCCCTCCTTTATCAGAATTACCTTTGGCATACAACATTACAGCAGGAGAAAAAAAAAGTCCTGCTTTTCTAAAGTTGGGAAAGTGATTGTTCTTCCACAGCATGGCAAATGTGCTGATGCTTCTCAAGAACAGGCATTTCATTGGATACGTAAATATTTGTGTCCTTTTGAAACCTGCATGCATGCCTCTTGCTTCCGTGTAGAAACTTTTATGGGATTCCTGTAAAATAAACTCATGCTATAATGCCCCACTCCCTCTTACCCACCTGCAATACTCTGTGCCTGTAATGCCTGCAGCTGACAAAGCTTTCCTTGTAAGCTTTTTTCCCATTTCAGAGTCTCTGTTACAAGTATCCTTGATGTGATTCTTGGGATAACTCTTAGCCAAATTCTGCATGTTACTCTGTTGTCGTACAAGCAGCTGCCAGATGGCAATACAGAGAAAATACATTTAACGTCAGTCACCTCGCTGGAAGCCAGATGGCACAGCAGAAGTTGGAACAAAATGTTTGCCAACTCATTCTGGCTTCCAGCTGTGGTCCCGTGGTCCACCATGACCGTGTGGACAATGGCCTCTTGACTGTCATCGTGACACTGCCGTTAGAGCGTTCCCGGCCACGCTTTGTGCTCATTCAGAAAGCGGAATTGCTGACATTGCCTCGTCCTTCCTCCCCAAAAGCCGCGCTGAAGAACAATTAGAAATGGGTGTGTGAAAGTCAGTGGGGCAGATAATTCTTTGTTGGCTGCTTGTCTGCTGTGATGAAGTGCATATACTGAACCTTTTGGATGTGTTCCTGCAGGGGAGGGAAAGTCACTGAGAGCAGCTCACGTGATTGTTCTGGTTTTTTAACTCAACTTGTCAAAATTGTAGTCGGTTTGATTGTTGAATTCAGCAGAGGATATTATGCTCTGAATGCAAGGAGAGTCTCTCAGTCTTTCAGGTGGTGGTATAAAGGGAAGAGGACCTGGCCCTTAGGGATTGGGAGCACAGGCAATGCTTCTGGAGCGTTCCAGTCTGTCCAGTTTTCATAAATGATCTCTTTTAAATCCTCTACCTTGTCTGGCTGATCTATCTGGCGGAGGTTCACGCCTCAGTCTCTGCTCTGTGAGAAAAGCAAACAGCCTGTCTAATGAAATGCTCAAGCTACAGCAGATGCTGCTTCCATGTCTTTCTCACGAGAAGTTATGGGATACAGTAACAGCACTGGTGGCTGCCATTTGGGAGATGATAATCATTTATAACCCAGACTGTTATGAGGCTATAAAGCAGGGTGAATTGGGTGCTTGGAATTCAGCTTAGCAATAATCAAATACAAAGTATTTATGGCAGGTGGCTCTGAACGAGGTAGAGAGAAACTAGTTAGCTTGTTATGCCTTTTGAAGGAAAATGTCAGTATGATGAGGCCATTTATATAGTCACAGTGGGATGGCATAAAGAGTTTAGAAGTTGCCAACCAAACAATGTTTCCAAACAAAGCTTTAAATCTTTGGGGAATAACAATCTTTGACCAACAGACTTTTATTTAAAAGTAAAAAATAAACTCTGTGGGTCCTTTACAATACTGGCAAATATCCACATACGATAGAATTGGTTATTTTTTGCTTCAACTTTTTTCATAGAAAGTGCACTGACTGTATCTGACTCCTGAAAATGGGAGCCGTAGGATGTCCTGATCTAGCTGGTGTCTGAATGGAGAATATAACTTTTAAAAAAGAAACCTGTGGTTCTTAAAATCCTTTCGGGATACTTGAAAATCAGTTGGATTTGCTAAAAAATTTGCTCTTTGCTTTTGGTTATACCTTATTTTCAGCTAATTCTCTGAATTATTGGGTATTATAGAATCACAATATAGTTTAGATTGGGAGAGACCTTAAAGCTCATCCAATCCCACCCCTTCCCTGGGCAGGGACACCTTCCACTATCCCAGGCTGCTCCAAGCCCTGTCCAACCTGGCCTTGAGCACTTCCAGGGATGGGGTACCTGCAGCTTCTCTGGGCACCCTGTGCCAGGGCCTCACCCCCTCAGAGGGAACAATTTCTTCCTAATATCTAACCTATCTACTCTCTTGATTTGGTTCAATCTTTGCATAGCCTTTCTTACCAAATCCATTACCCACTGACACTGATCTTTAACGATTCCTTAAATAAACCAAGAAGACCGAGATCCTTTTTTCCATCACTATCAATTACTTTCTAATCATAATCTTCCCCAAAACACCTTTCTGAGCCCTTTTTAAGCTTTCATCACTCTTCTTCAGTTGTGGATACATTTCCATGTTTTAGTAGGACAGAGAAGTCCCGTGAATAATTTGTAGGGAGAAGTTAGGCCTGAAGAGAGAGAGAACTCAAAGAAGGGTATTACTTAGCATTTTGTTTGTTCAACTCTTTGTGTAAAGGCTAACAGCAAACATTACTGAGAGAATTGAGTGGTATTAACTTAGATTAATCAGCTGTGCATTCCTGTATGCCATAAAGTTACGCTTTGTGGTTTGTGGTGGAATTGGAAACTTCCCTAAGAGAATGATGCCTTCAGCTGTAGCCATACCAACTTTTGTAGCATTATTATCCTTTCAATCTAAAGTTTAGGAGTGGTGACTGCTGAACGTTGTGCCACTTCTGCTTATTCTGTTTTTGAGATGCTCTGCTGGAGTTCAGGATGCGTCTGCTGGGTTCGATATGATGAAAGAACATTGTTCTGGTCACATCGGTTTAATCTGAAGAAGGGGAAAACCCCAACCATCAAAGATCAAGAAAGTTATATCAGCATTTGCCCTCTACCTCTTGAAACCAGCTGAGTTCAAGCTCTGACATGTATTAAACTCAACAGCAGTGTTTGAGAGAATTTGAGGGAATACAACAGTTTTTGTCATCTTTGCAGTGTTGTGACAATCTTGTGCCAAAACACTGTTCTTTTATTACAATCTGGGGACTTTGACAGAGCCGAAGTACTTGTCATTTCTCAAGAATGTGTCTGCCATGGGAGGGGAATGGCAATCCTGTGTGACAACCTCTGCACAGTGCCAAAAGAATAGTTTCACAAGCAGCAGGTCCTCTTGCAGGATTCTATCTTTTCAGGTTAAAGTTTTAACTGAATTATATAATTCATAATTATATAATTCAGTTTCCTCCACTTACATCTTCTCTGATCTTCAGGCTGTATTTAAATGCTTAGGTGTTTTTTTTGGTTGTTGTTTTTATTTTTTTTTTCTTGTTAACCCTGAAAGCAAAACTGATGCCTCTCCTTTTGGGCACTTGTTTCCATTACATTAGTTCAAGCACTGATTCTGAGTTCCTGCTGCATGTAAAGCCCCTTAACTCGGTGGAAATTTAGGACTGATACCTCTAAGCTTACCTTAAAATAAGAAAAAGCAATAGAAATTTCTCTGTTGAATCCTGCAACTTTATTTCAAAGTCCTAGGAGCCAGGACGTGTGCTCTCCATAAATATAAGTTGCTCTCCCAAACTTTTTCCTGGGAAAACTCCTTTTAAACGTGAATATGGACTCACAGAAGAGCGATTGAGTTCTGAAGGGACTTCAGCAATCTGCCCCACAGGACTTGGCTTCCAGCTACAAAAATGTTCCATCTGCAGAAGAAATTAGTCCCTTCTTAGGAGTTTGAAGCGGCTTCCCCGCTCATTTCCTGCTGTTTTTCCTTCCACTTCAGGAAGGGCGGTGGGTGTTTAGCGGCGGGGCCGCAGCTGCCCGCCCTGAGGGGACGCCCTGGAACGCTCCGGAGACTCCTCGTCCTCACAACCCGCTTCTCACAGCGCCGCTCCCAAATGCGCGAGGAGCTTCGCCCGCAGTTACAAACTCGGCATCACATTAAACTGAATTGAATTAGATTAGATTCATTTCAATTAAATTAAACCCGTGTCCCTCCCCGCCGCGGCGCGGGCGCCTCTCCTCCTCGCGAGAGGTCGCCCCCGGCAACGCCGCGGCCATGGCGGAGGAGGCGGCGGTCTCTGAGGCGGCGTTCAGCCTGCAGAGTATCCTTCTTCCTTCCCCAGTCTTTCCGCCTCCATCCTCGTCCTCCTGCTCCGCTGGGGGGGCCGGTTCCCCGCCTCAGGGGTCCGTCTCCTCAGCGCCACGCCCGCCTCAGCCGCGGCGGCCCTGGCACCTGCTGGAGGAGGGGTCGGGTGGGGCGAGGGCAGCGTTGCGAGTACGGTGGGGGAAAGTCAAAAATCCCCCCGGCTTGTTGGTTCTTTTTGTGAGTTGTTGTTCCGGGAGGCTGAAAAGCGGCTGAGGCCTGTCCAGAGAGGGGCAGCGGAGCTGGGGAAGGGGCTGGAGCACCGGGAGTGGCTGAGGGGGCTGGGAAAGGGGCTCAGCCTGGAGCAAAGGAGGCTCAAGGGGCCCTTCTGGCTCTGCCCAGCTCCTGACAGCAGCGGGCACCGGGGGGGCCGGGCTCTGCTCCCAGGAACAGGGGATGGGACACAGGAAATGGCCTCAAGCTGTGTCCCCAGGGGACGCTTAGATACCAGGAGAAAATGTCTTCCTTTAATGGGTGGCCAGGCGTTGGAACGGGTTGTCCAGGGAAGCGGTGGGCGCACCATCCCTGGAAGTGTTAAAAAGCCCTGTGTGGATGTGGCACTTGAGGACGTGGTTTAGCTGTGAACGTGGTGCTGTGATAACAGCTTGGTCTTAGAGGTCTTTTCCAACTTAAACAATTCTATGAATATTTTGTGAGATTTTGGCCCTGCAGAGGCAGCGGGGTCTTGCTCACTGTAAGGTGGTGTTTGCTTTCCTGGCTGTAGGTCGGGGTTCCTGAATGCCCCTTGGAAAAGTGGGGGAATTCAATCCTCCAGTGCTGGTGGTGCAGCCTGAGCAGGAGTTAAAATCCCGGCATGAAAGGCTCTTGTCACCTCTCCTGTGTTAGCTGCTGAGCAGTAAATGCAAAGTCCCTGTGGAGGAGGGACAAGGTTTGTTATTAAGACTCCCAGTCCCAATGTGCTGCTGGAAAAGGTGTTCCTTTAATTTCCTGCTGCAGAATAACTGCTGGGATATTCATGGATTTTGGTTTGTACTGAGTGTGACTGAGTATGAGGGTTGTGATACATAACCTAGATGTAACTTTGCTGTGGCTTTTAGTGCAAAGAACCCCACCCAATTCTTCCCACACTTTAGTTGTAGCAAATTATGTTGGAAGTTTATGGCTTTTAAATGTGCAATTTTTTTGTCACATGGCCCAAGTTCTGCTTTTGTCACTAGGCCAGATGAGCTGCACCTGTTCTCTTTTCTAGCTGTTAGCTGCAAATCAAGAAGCTCTAATGCTTTTAGAAGCTAAAGAATCATACTTTAGTGTCATAGACCCTACCATATCTTAGTTTTCCCTGCCTTTCTGGAATTAAGTTGTAAGTCAATATAAAGCCAATTTAGAAAAGTGGAAGAGTGTCCTTTTGCAGCTCGTGCCTCAATTTCTACCTTAGTGAATTTGCACAGCTGTTTTCAGTGTGGTGTGCTTAAAAAAGCACTGCTTCAGCAGATTTAACAGGGTGGAGAAATACAGTAGTTTTTAAAATTAATTTCTCTATTTTATAGTGCACCTAGCTATGATATTTGGAAAGAGGAAAAAAAATAAAAGGAGGAAAACACCACAGGATTTTTTAAGTAATATTTTAGTCTGGGCAAATTGTTTGCAATGACACATTAGTTTAGACCATAGTGGATCACAAGGACATTGAGGTCAATAGAAAATTGAGGAAAAAAAATCCCCAGTTTTTGAAAGTTTATTACTTATCGGGGGGTTATGGTGTTCAGCTGTTAGCCTTCCAAATGGGTACAATTTATCTGAGTTTTTCTGGTGCTGTGATGCTGTGATCTTGAATGCAGATGATACTTTTACCTGTATTTTGTACTTTTACATATATACTATACTATGAAAACTGGCAAAAGGCGTGTTTTTAGCAGAATAATTCAAATATGGGCAACTTGGTGCAAAGCTGGAAAATCATGTTGGTTTTTTTGTTTTTCTCTGTGTGTGAAGTACTGAATTTACAGCTTTTCTTTTCTTTGGAAGTTAATTCTTGGTTTATTTACATGGGTCACTTGTAGGCTAACTGATTTCCTAGGGAAGCTGTCAACAGCATCTGTTAAAAACATTTCATTATTCTTTCATGCACTGTGAGGCTAGTGGATGAAAAGATGTTTATTTGGCTTTTATTTTAGACTATTTGTAGTTATGTTTAATCAAAAGTTTGACTCTAAAGCGTTTCAAGGAACTGTAGATAATTTCCAAATGAATTTTTGAGTTTTGTAGGTTCCTTTTTATTGTAACTGTCTTGTTATTATTAAGGCATTTGCATCAGCTCTTTTAAGTGGCCCTGTGGTGTTCAGGGTTTGACCTCAGGTGTTCCTGTTTGAACACACACATCTAAGTTTGCTAAAAAATGGTATTTTCTGAGAGCACGAAGCTAGTTCTGCTTAGAAGGCTGTGGAAATCCTAGTGCAAAAAGACCCCTCTCAAAAGTGATGACTGGCTGAAAGCACAATTGAGCTGCTGTTTAATTTTGGAATAGTGCTTGGTTTCTGGGATCTGATGAGTCAATTTTTAATGGGGTTCAAACCTCCTGTAAAAAGCCTAAATTCTGTCTCAGTACACAGAACTGGGCTTGCTCACCTTGATGCTGAAGAAAACCCTGAAAGTAGGAAGTCTTGTGTTGGAAAGAACAAGGGTGGAGGTGGTGATAGCAGATTTTTAGATGGGTATTTTATGATATTTTTTTCTAAGTTGGAACGCCTCACATGCACCAGCTGTTTCAGACTTAACTAAACCTGCAGACATTACCATAACAGATGACTCTAAAGATGATTATCAATATGAAGAGGTACCTTACTAAATTGATAATCTTCTGATATATTCTGGTGGAGTGTTCATGTTTCATTCTTTTTACTTCATCGGTCACATAGACCTCCTGGGAGAAATGACACAAATCTCCTTTTATAAAATGATGATAGAGGGCATATCTATTTTTCAAGAGAAGATTCAGTGTTAGTTGAATTGTTGTGTATTACCTTTATCTGAATACTAAATAATTTTTTAAAGGTGTAAGGATTTCTGTTTAGGTAAAACATCTATTTAGATATTTCAGCTTATTCATAAGAAAATATTTCAGTAATAGGATTTCTATTTAAATATGGCAGTATGGTATTTTAACAAGGAGGGGATTATTTTCAGCAGTTGTAATGGGAGTGGGAACAGTTGTATTGTGAAAGAAAGATGCATAAAATGTGTTGATATCAAACTTTACATGATTTCATTTAGGTTTCAGCGGATGATGAGTTCAGTCTTCATGAAGATGATGAGGATCTGTCCAAAGCTTTGCAGACTATTCAAGAGCAGAATGAAGATGCCAAAATTTTGGTAAGAGCTTCCTAAACATTCTAAGAGTCTGTAATTCAGTTGGCATTAGTGGATTGAAATTTACACACAATAATTTATACTAATTATGAAACATTTGTGTGGGAAAGATTGTCTCTTATTTTCTTACAAGCTTATAGGAGTAAACATAAGCCATAGTGGAAAAGACAACTTATATTTCCTGGCTTTCATCTTCCTTTAATTTGTGTTCATTTTGTGTTCTGTAAACAACAGGATATTTCAAATAGATGTCTCAATACATCTAACCTTTAGCTAGATTATTTAAAATATATTAATATTATTGTAATGCATCAGTATTTTAGGGTTTGTTCTTGATTTGAGCAGATTAAATGAGAATGTGATCCCTGGCACAGGAGAGAAACTGCATCTACTTAACACCCACAAAAGGCTGTACTTGAATACTTTGCTAAAAGAGATTGTTCATATATTGAAAATAAAGAATGGACTGTTACACTATGTTGAATCAAAATATTAATGAAATCATCAGTCATTCCACACCATTGGTTTTGACATTCCTTACATATACAGTTTGATTTCAAAGCAGCTGTGTAATAGTTCAGAGTTACACAATGGGATTGCTGTATTGCATTTTTCAAAATAGGATTTACCTGAATTTACTGGTTTTTAACTACCTAATGGAAAAGTGCTTTTCCCTACTAGGATTTCCAATATCATCACTGTCTTGTAGCCTCATCAGAAGGGTAGAGTCAGTCTTTGTTTTGCAAAAGGAAATTATTAATAGTGAAAAGATGAAATTAAGTGAATGATACTTAAACTCAAAATGGAGGGAAAATGTGTGTTTTCTTCTGCGGTTGTGCTTATCAACAGATCAGTTTTGTACTTTAGATCAAACTCTTGAGTGGAAACTGACAATAACAGAGTTTTATGTGTATTAAAACTGAATATGCCTGAAAATTAAGGGAAAGATTGCAGAAGTGTTTGAGATGGCAAATGCTTAATGCTAAGGAAGTAGTGGAAATTCTTCATGTTCCTTAGGGATAGCTGAGGTTATGATTGTTTTACTGTGTGAGTGGATGTTAAAATAGAAAGTGAAAAAAAGGACAATATTTTTAACCTATTGATCTTTTTTCAGTGCTGTATTTAAATAATCTTTTATCTCTACATTGATTTGTTGAACTTGGAGTGGTAGGAAACAGTATGCTAATGTCTATCCTGGTTAATCTAACTGAAGAAACTGTTACCTTTCCTTAAAACCAGCAGATAATTTCTGCTTAAACTCAAATTCTCTTTGATTTTTAAGCTTATGCTAAGAGTTGTCTGCCTTCTTCCTACTTGATTTGTTATTTGGAGGCTTAATTTTTTTCTGTAATTTTGAAACTGAAGTAATGTTTTCAGCCTTTGGACAGAAAGACATGAATAGAGAAATGTTCTAATACACTTGCTAGTTCCCTGACAGCTTTCATAATGATTTACTGTATATTTTGTCAGGCTCACTGACTAGATTGTTTGATATTAATTCCCTGGAAAAGCCAAGTGCTTCTGGTGACCCAAGTTAGAAGCACTTCTTCCTGTGAATTAATATTGAATCAACATCCAAACTCTGAGCTAGGAAGCAAAGTAGAAGGCTGTCTTCCTCACATGATGAATAATTGGCCTATTTTTTAAAATAGCTTGTAATCTTGGCTAAAATAAATTAACTTGTGTAATAACCATAACCTGGATGATAGTTTCAAGTGATTGTGTGTATTTGCTGCTCAACTTGCTGTTTACTTGTGTACATAATCCCATTTTAAGGTGCAATGCTAGGTGCACAGATCAGCGGTCATCCAAAAATATTAAAAATTGGGTATTTTCCAATTGCAGATACTGAAACTATCCAGAGTTTCCAAGTTGAGTAACATAATTTTCATTTAATGTCCTTAAGCATATCTCTACTTCTTTTTTCTTTTTTTTTTTAACATTTTAAAGTAACATAATTTATTTTTCAACACAAACAAAAAATATTCTGCATATGAAGGAAAATATCCAGCTGATAGGGACTGTAGGAAAAGGATGCAAAACTTCTGGAAAGCCACACAGAGATGAAAGCTGCCTGAAAAACTTTCTTCAGTAGTTACAGCTGTTAGACTTTCCTTCCAGGTGTTTTGTCCTCTTAATATTTACAGTGATAATGAGAAGTAACATTGACATTCCCTAAAGTTGCAATTTATGTATGCTTGATTTTCAGTTTGTTTGAACATGTTAAAATCCTTGAATTCCCTTTTTATATTCTTCTTAAATTCAGTAAGCTTTTCAAGGACATCTTACCTTGTTTTCCAGAGAAATTATTAATTTATTTGGTGTTCATATTTCTTCAGTGGACAGAAATTCTTACAAGGACAGAAACTCTTAGAACTGCTGTGGAAGTTCCTAAAGTTAAGCTCTTAGAAATTAATTTATTTTACTGTCCATGTTTACAATCTTTACACCCACAGTTTTTAAAATATTTTAATTAACACAAAAAAATACTTAACAAATCAAATATTTAATTTATTTTGACTCCATGATCAGACTCTTTTAATAAGATGGTTTTGTCCATACAACTGCTATAGGATGTCTGTTTGCATCATGTTAATTGATTGTATTTTCCTCATTTCCAAACAAGCAAATATATACAACAAAATTCTTATTATGCTATTCTGTTGGTAATCAGCCATGGT
>WAAG01045825.1:0-12202 GCA_013390105.1 Tichodroma muraria
AATTTCTACTCCAAAATATATAAAAGTCAGTAAAGATGATAAACAACTGCATTTGCTCTTTTTCTCTACAAAGACTCTTCCAATCCCATGCCTCATTTCTCTTTTAGTTATTTGTCTTCCAGGTACTGAAACTGATATTTTGCTTGAATAAATAGCTAATACTACGAGTTAAAAGGAATTAGTACCCTAAAAACACCATTTTTAGATTGGTTTGGTTTTCCCCCTTTAATTGTGGCTGTCTCTATTTCCCTTCCAAGGCCTGTATGAACGGACACCTCACTTCAGTCTCTCTTGCTCTCTCCCTCGCAGCTCCTGCCAGGATCCTGACGTTCAGCGGGACGGTGACAACCCCCTGGATGAAGGACATCGTCCTCCCCTGCAAAGCCGTGGGGGACCCAGCTCCAACAGTCAAATGGATGAAGGATAGGTAACCAGCAACTAAATGTACAGCTCAGATAAAGCCCATTTCCTTAAAATCCTGAGGGTTGTGGGGAGGGCGGTCCTGGGTCGCTGGCAGGAAGGAGAAGGACTGTTCGTGGTGATCTGCACTTGGTCACAGTAGATGAGGAGTTTAGAAATTCCTTCAGCTAATTGGCTGTGGTAATTACAGGGGATCAAAGGGATAGAAAATAGTGAAGAAGCTCTAAAGGTAAACATTCAAAATTAAAAACTTGAGTGTTTTTGTGTTATCCTCAGGCAGATAGAAAGGGTTTATTCTGAGAGAGCAAAGTGCCCAATACAGTAATTTGTGCTGAGGTGGGCAGTAAGTGTCTTGCACACATTTAATTTTCCATAATTCTGTTTTCAGCTTTAGTTTCACAGTCTGACAGAGCCACTTGGAAAGACACATGGACAACAGTTTTCATCTAAGCACTGTGTAAGCAGGGAAACTACAGTGCTATGAAACCATCTTGTGTATTGATATAAATACCTTTGATTTCATAAGGGTGAATTTCATAGCTAGGAGCTGCCTGTACCCTTTTTTCAGCATTTTTATGAAATAACAAGTTAAGGAAGGAATGAATTTCTGTTTTCACTCACACTGGGTCCAGGAAAAGTGTATTTTTAAGAAAATTATAGGTGTTTCCCAACAGAAAATACTCATTTGCCCTCTTATTAAAGGGGCACGACTCACCCCACACCTTTTCCTCTCTTTCCATTCTTAGCTGCTTCAAAAAAAAAAAAAAAAATCCACTTGTGAGTGATTTTGATTGTAACTTCTTTAATGTATGCACTTTGTTTCCTGTGAGGCAGTAACGGGACACCCAGTCTAGTGATGATTGATGGGCGAAGGAGCATCTTCAGCAACGGCAGCTTCGTCATCAGGACTGTGAAAGCAGAAGACTCTGGGTACTACAGCTGTGTGGCCAGCAACAACTGGGGATCAGATGAAATCATTCTGAATTTGCAGGTACAAGGTAAGGCTGTTGGATCTACCTCAGAATCGTTGCCACAGCTTTAAAGTGATGCTGGCTATGCAGAGGTGTGTCTGTTTGAAATGCAAAATATTAGTATTTATGTGTATTAGTGCAAATCTAATTCTTCCAGATTAATACATAAGTCATTCTGACTCAGCCATGGGCGTTTTATGATCTAGAAAATGGTGCTTTTGGTGAAACAATTCACACACTCAATTAAGTCTCTATGCGAGTTTTTGTAAGATTGACAACCATGTGTTTACATTCAGTTATCTTCTAGTTCTTCACACAGAAAGTATCAGCTTTTTCCTTCTCCTATCCCATGTATCGTTTTAATATTACAAAATTCAGAAAGATGTGAAGGCCTTTAATTTAGCTCCTGAAAAGCTATCAGCAGAAATTTGCCTCCGTACTGAGACCTTGCACAAAAACTTCATTATGCAGGTGCGGAATTTTATTATGAGGTGAATATGAGGAAGCATTGGAAATGAAACATCAGCACCCCTTCAGCTAATTGCATTTCTCCAGCTACATTTTATATTCATGTTGAAAAGCACAAAGTGCATCCAGAATGGTGTTGATATGTACAAAAGCAGGGACAATATAAGAATATAAACTAAGAGTAAAGTGAAGCAGAGCCTGTGTATTCACATATGATGAATTCCCTGTGCAGAATTCCTTGCTCACTTGCACTAAAGCAGATCCTACAAATGCTTCAATTGACTGCATATTTTTGCACCAGAGTGGACCATCACTATCCTGGATGTGGAATTTAAACTTCAAGTGCAAACACATGAGAGCACCAGAGAGAGGTTGTTTCCACTGCAGTCCCCCTCTCTCCCTGCATAAACCATTCCACTAAGCCTTGGAACAAACATCATGGCAGATATTGGCATATATCAGCTTCCCTACAAACCAACAGAAACTGAAGATGCTCTTCTGCAATGTTTGAAGCATGACCACAACAGGAAGTAGGGAGAGAAAACACCATCAAATGGAAACCTTATATTTATATTTCACTAAGTACTTCTGTAATTGCATATGTTTGCTGTTATTGAACTGCATCAACTAAAAGCAAATCGATACTATGCCCTAAGGGACAGACAAAGAGTGGCTTTTAATATGTGGGACCACCATTTTTTTGTAGATAGGGTGAAGCTGTGATGAAAGCTTTTACCATAAATCTTTCCCAGTGTAGTGTGTGCAGTCTCTCCCCATGGAATCAGCCAAGTCATTCAGAATAACAGAACAAATCCATCTCACAAAGGGAATTTTCCTTCAGAGTATAAACTGTCTCTTTTGTTTTCTTCAGCCCTGTGAGGGCAAAAAAATCTTCTCCTTGAACTAATCCATAGCTGGAAACCAACAGACTCTGCCTTATATCAGCACCTATTATTCTGCAATCTGATGACTCAAAAATGAACTGTAGTGGGGGGCTTTCCCTGGAGTTTCACTCTGCAGGAAGAGCTGCCCCTTAAACACAGGCAATGTTCTCTGGCAGCAGAATGCTGGACACAGCAGAGCATTTTGGACTTCTGTCCTGCCTGGTCATGGGACTGAGTCAGGACAAGGGCAGTTCCTGCCAAGCACGAGTCACTGACACCACCACCCTCTTCTCTGCCATGCCAGAGGAGCTGTGCCCATCCTGCTCTCTCCTCCCCAGACTTCCATCCCATCTTTGCCGCTGTTTCTTGATCCTTTCCAATCATGGGCACTGTCCATACCTCACTCCTTATTCTTGAGGCAGCAAAGCTCAATTTTGTCTACATTTCTGACGGTAGAGAGTTCCCAGTCCAGTTCCCTGTGTCAATTCCTAATCCCAGTTTGCCCTATGCAGTGCAATTTGTTGGGATGTGGCATGGCTCCTTCTCTGCCCTTTAATGGTGGAAGAAATTCCTCCAGTGAGGGTGGGCAGTCCCTGGCACAGTTTGCCCAGAGAAGTTGTGGATGTCCCTGGACCCCTGGGAGTGTCCAAGGCCAGGTTGGACACTGGGGCTTGGAGCAGCCTGGGGCAGAGGAAAGTGTCCCTGCCAATGGCAGGGGAGTTGGAATGAGATGATCTTTAAGGTCTTTTCCAACCCTGGCCATTCCATGATTTTCCTGCAAAGGAAGCCGGGAACTGGGAATTGGATGAGAGTTGAAACCTCTGTTTTATTCCTGCACTCAGTCAGCAGCTGGTCCTTGGAACCTTGATCTTCCATCCCCCATAATGTTTATGGGGAGCAGCAGAACAGAACTGTTTCCAGTCTTTGCTGACAGGGATGGGAATTCTTTATACAAAAGCCTTAGTGGTTTGGGAGAGGACTGGATTTGTTTCCAGTCACAAATCTATCTATGATACCTAATTAACTCTCACAATTACCCTGGCAGAAGCCCTTGATTTGCACCTTTTTTTCATTTTTGCAGGCCATAATAGCCTGCAAACACAGGAATGAGTCATCATTTGCTGTTTCCTGCCACTAAAATTTTATCTTCTCCCCAAAACAGATATCAAAAACAATGAAAATTAATGGCTGGGTAGCTCATGTGCCATTGAGGTCTAACAGGACAGATGCAGAAAAACTCAGAGAAAAACAAAGTTTAAGAATTGAAAGACAAAATTGCACATAAAATTAAATTAAAAAAATGAGAGCTTGTCTGTTCTTATCTTAACCAAGGATGTCAGCTAAACAGACACTTTGACAGAAATCATTTGCATTTTTTGCAACTCAAAACAGCTGTTTGATAAATGACTGTTAGAAGTTATTAAGATCATGTCAAACCATTCGATTGCATTTTCTATTCTTAACTATTTCCCATCTAGTTCCACCAGACCAGCCAAGACTCACTGTATCCAAAACTACTTCTTCCTCTATCACTCTTTCCTGGATACCTGGAGACAATGGTGGCAGCTCTATCCGAGGTAATGTAATTCAGGTTAATTTCTGCTTCTTACTAAATTATCACATGTTGATAGGATTAGTATACAATTATGAATGACTCAAAAATAATAATAATAATAAAAAAACCCAACCCAATCTGTATTGTTGTCAACCCTTAATGTGCACTATCATGGTGATAACAGCTTTCAGTAAATTGCAGTTTGTAGTGATTTATTCACACATTTAATCACTTTCTCCTCAGCAGTTATTACAGTTGCTCTATCTAATTTTCCAGATGTGTAATCTCTAACCACTCATTTTGGAAGGTCAAGGTTCATCATCTGGCTGTTGCTGATTGAAGGGTCCTTAGAAATATCCATCCTTTTCCTGTTGAAGCCATCATAAAAGATTGTATTTAAGCTCTTGTCAGGGTGGGCAAAATGCATTGCCTGGTATCTTTCGGTCAGGGGAGAGCTGTAAGATTCCCTGCACATGGGATTTATTTTTAAGTTTCATTAGGCCTTTAAAATGCCTCCTTGGGTTACCTGAAGGATTTGCGATACCGTTGCCATGCGCACTTTCCCTCCAGGTTATATCCTGCAGTACTCAGAGGATAACAGTGAGCAGTGGGGCAGTTTCCCCATCAGCCCCAGTGAGAGGTCCTACAGGCTGGAAACCCTGAAATGTGGCACCTGGTATAAGTTCACCCTGACTGCTCAGAACGGGGTGGGGCCGGGGCGCATCAGCGAGATCATCGAGGCCAAGACACTCGGCAAAGGTGCGTTGGTCCCCTCCCCTTCACCCTCCTCAAGCTCCTGCATTCTGCTGTAGATCTTGGTTTGATGAGAAAACAGGCTTGGATGTTTTAATATTACTGTCTTTGGAAACATTCACAGCTCCGTCCATGGCTGTGACAAAAAACCATTGTGGCTGTGGGACTTGAAGCCCACACAGGCTGATGTTCTGTCCTTTTTTCTCTAATAATTTTTTTCTAAGATGGGTTGGCAGATATTTGGTAAGAGGGTGTGTCCACTGTCAGAGACTATAGCAATTCCAACTATTTCATTGCCATGAGGAACTTGTCTCTTCTTATAAAAATTCAGGGGTTTATTTGTCTGGATGTTGAAGGAAGACAGGGAGTATATTTCTGTATAAAGGAAATGGAGCAACTGTCTGATTTGTTCTCCAAGCCAGTATTGCAGGAGTGTGCAAGCAGCATCCTCGGAACTTGTTAAGTGTCAAAAATAAAGGAAAAGTTCATGTAAAGTTCTGCAAGGCAAAACAAACCAAATTTTTTGAATGGATGTTTGGATTTTTTTTTCCACATATTGATTTGAAAATCTGGGTTTCTGAGTCTGGCAGAAAGTGGGAAAAAACATTTCAGAAGGAGGAGGGGTGGAAGCTGAATATACAGATACTGAGATTAAGCTGGAGTCAAGAAGTGATTAAGTGAGATTAAGCTGGAGTCAAGCTGGAGTCATTGCCCTAGAAGTTATTCTCTAAATTTTATCTTTTGAGAGGTTTTACCTGCAATATTTAAGCATTTTGTCTGGAATATCCCACTGCCTGTAGAGCCACAGTTTTCCAAGGAGCAAGAGCTCTTTGCCAGCATCAACACCACAAGGGTGAGGCTGAACCTGATCGGCTGGAACGACGGCGGCTGCCCCATCACCTCCTTCACCCTGGAGTACCGGCCCTTTGGGACCACGGTCTGGACAACAGCTCAGAGGACATCCCTGTCCAAGTCCTACATCCTCTACGACCTCCAGGAGGCCACCTGGTACGAGCTGCAAATGAGAGTGTGCAACAGTGCTGGCTGTGCAGAGAAACAAGCCAAATTCGCTACGCTCAATTATGATGGCAGTAAGTATTTCCTGTAATTTACGCCTCATGTACTGTTTTACTTGAGTTTCATATGTGATTTTTTTTTTTCTTTTTGCTCATCTTCCATTTTTTCCCCTCATAAATCCCATTTTGAATCTGCCAGCCATGCTGTCAGAGAGGTTAAAGTCTCAAAGATGTAAAATAGCTCCTGGTTTCCTGACAGTAGGCTGTCAGGCAGAAAAGAGGAATTGTTTATTTGTCCTCACTTCAGAAAAACTCCAAAGTCAATCAGCCATAAGACACATAATCATAGGACATTAAAAGCCATTAGTTCCAGTGGTTACAAGGACCTTTCCTAGTATTTCATGCATCTTTTCCATGAAATTTTAGTCTTCCATGGAATTTGTTCCTGCAGCCATTCACCGGGGTGTCTGGCCTCATTGCTATTCCCTGTGACACAGCCCAAAACCCATTATGGGACACATTGGAGCAGGTTGTCCTCTGGGAAAGCCTCTGGATAACATCCTTCAAGGGCAGTGCAATCATCCCTGTTTAGAGACAGGGGACAGTGAAACTAAAGGCCGTGCCAGATGGCTCTGTCATGCCCAGCAGCAGGACACGCGCTGTGAGGGAGTTGTTGCATCCCGCCCTTCTGCCAGGGGTTACTGCCCACCCTCCAAAACCCAGGGCACGAGGGCAGGAGCAAACCAGTGCCAGTTTGTCACTCACTGCAGCTCAGGTCCTGCCAGGCTGATTGGGAGGGATGGTGGCACATGTGTGCTCCGGGTGGCTCTGGAGTGGGGAACGGCCGCGTTCCTGGCAAAAAGGCAGCACAGATGGCTCCAGATGGCAGGCTCTCGAATTGCTCCAGTGGGAATTGCCAGAGCTTGTCACACTGGAGACATCCAGTGTGAAATCCTGCTGTGTTGCCAGGGGTGTTGTGCTGTGTTGTGCAGACACTTGGCAACACCTGTAGTGTTAAGCTACAGCACTGGTGAGCGAGTTCAAACAAGAGCTGATGGTTGTGACAGCACCAAATTGGTAATTGTTTGTAACTCTGTGTTGGTAACACGCCTCCACATGAACATCACCACTCATGTACAGCTCAAGGGTCATTCCCAGGCAGAAATGTGGGATATGACTCAGGCAAGGTTTAAACCACAGCACCTGACACATCCTCTACTGTTATGCCAGCCTTTGTGCTGGGTACTCAGCAGTTCTTGCAGATAATTAATCACACATGCCCTCACCCTTTGGAAAAATATCACTTTTGGTAAGCTGCCACAGAAGTCCTCATGTTATTTCAGACAGTCTAGAAAATTAAGAGAAAGATCTTGCCTCAGCACTCCAGAGGCCCACAGGAAACCAGGATCTAAGCAGTTGCTACACAAATGTTTCAGGTCTTTCCAGGCAGATAAAGGACTTGTTTTACTGAGAAGTGTAGCTGTCGTCAATAATAACTCTTTCAAGTATTATGAGTTAATTTCTTGTCACTTTACTTAGCCTATCCCATTTTCATTTTGTTTTCCAATATCTTTCCACAGGTAGCATCTGACTTTCAGTTGTTCCGTTATCATCACATTTATTTGATTGGGGCAAACAGTCTTAAGCCATACCTTAAAATGAATTTATATCAAAATGCAGGCCCAGAGCCTTGAATCTCCACTCATAGTACTCAAATCAAAACTATTCTTACAGTGATCTGATCTGAAATGTTGTCAGACTCTGCTTTTTGATTGGGTGATGATACTCACCCTGTGACCTGCACACACTTTGATTTTTTTATGTTGCTCTGTAGCATCTTTAAAAGAGATAAAACAAAGCAGTAAAAAATATTTGCAGCATTAAATTTCCTGGGCCACTGCTTCTAGTCAGCTAGAAAATTTCCCCTTTGTGATACTGTTGGTTTTGTTTGTGAAGTGTGCTTTGCCAGGACTGTATTGTGCCTTAGAGAGGCAGAGTGAGCTCAAATACCAGCCCCCAGGTTATGAGAGGAAAAAATGGATGGAAAAGCAAATTTCAGTTTTCATATTTTCTAGATTTGCTATGTTTGACTCAGATTTGAAATTATAAACTGATGATGATTATCATTATCATCATCAATATTATCATTCTTACCAGTATTTCATGCAGAAATTTTTGCTTCCATAGACAGGGAACTTTTTGTTTGCAGAAAATATGCCAGTGGAAACTTCTTGGCCAGCTCCACTTTTGAGTGCTGTCCCTACCTCTACGTTTGATTCACCCTGTGATGTGAGATTAGCCCCTTCCAGCTTCCAGGGGTCACAGCTGCCCTTCGGATAAAGCAGATACAAGAGCAGCACTTTGAAGATTAGATAATACAGTGTATGGAAGTTCTGGGATGCCAAATGCTAAGAACAAGCTTAGAAGCTTTAGCAGCCTTAAGATAAAGCCTTTGTAAAGTTTGCAGAAATCCCAGAGTTACGTGGTTTTGGGTCACTTTGCTGCGTGTGGGAGAGCTCCTGAGGAATATCATGGCTCAGCATCCTTCCCCTCAAATCTCTCCGTGCTGAATTAGGTCAGAAGGTTAATGACAAACCTACGTGCAGCTTTTTGCTCTCTGTTCATGGGCATTTCAGTAACGATTTCCAGCTTACAGGTTAGCTGACCTCCCTGCCCCTTGTTTTTTCAGAAGCATGCAATCCATAAAGAGATATTTTTAGCCCTGTGCAGCTGCAGTTGTGGATCACTGCAAAGGAGCTTCCCGGCTCGGGGATCAGCTACTTGGTAGCCCTGGCATTAAATCAGATCAGCTCTAAACTCTGCTAATTGGTTCTGACCCAGCCAGGCACTCCCTGCTGTGAAGGACACAGGAAAACCCTCCTGGATTCACAGGGTGCAGTGGGAGATCCTGCAACCAAGGGGAAAAAACAGTCAGAGACATTCACATTACAGCTTCTGGGAGGCACCAAACAGGCTGACAAAGGGTGATGGTGAACCGACCTGGAAAACAAAACAAACCCTCCCCATTTGTCTGGGACTTAGTCCTGAAAAAAGCTTGGACCATTCTGCTCCCAGCCAGCACCTAGAATGACAGCAGATGGTGAAATGGTGTTTTCTCAATGGATAGCAGGATTAATTTTTGGTAGTTTCTAAAGCAATTGCTGAAAAGCAACAAATGGGTGATGTGAAAACCTGCACTATGATTTTTTAATTAAGCTCCAACTGCCTGTTTATAATGTTATGAGGCTTACATTGGCCTAGAGAGAGGTGTGGATAATGATAATCACATATCTAAACACTTCAGGTTTAAGTGAAATAAAGGCCACTCATCATTTGATTTGCATCAAAGTATTAAGGAAAGCAAGACATAATTTTAGGCAATCTTGAACCTAATGGTCTCTGTGACTGTAATTCAGAGAAAACTTTGGCCCTTTAGTATCCAGGAGGGTTTAGGAGGATGTAGAGACAGTTATTAGTACTACCTACAGGAGCTTGAAATTCTTTCCATTTCTTCATCTAATAATTTTATTTGCCTTTAAAGTAGTACAAAATCTGCATCTCAGGGCAAGATGAAAATATCCTGCTGTGTATTCAAGAAATAGAAAACTAGAAAAAAAAAAAAAGAGAATTATGGGGAAGAACTGCAATGGAATATTAGAAAAATATTCCAAATGCGATTCTAAGAAAACAAATTTTCCAAAGTACCTAATATAGGTTTGGATGGTTGTAGCTTTTCTTTTTATCTTTGTCCCTTTAGGGAGCTGCTCTTCTCTTTATATGCAGCTGAAATAGCTCTTCATAGTCCTGAAAAAAACAGGACTTAGGATTCTACATTTTCACTGTGGTTATGGCACTCACACTGTACTGCATCACATCTCAGTTTTTATTCTGATACTGTATAGCACATAATGAGATATAACTATATCACTTAATGCAACAATTAAAATGTAAAAAAAGGATGTGCCTGGTTTTTTCTCGCCTTCCTTTCCTTTTAGCAAGTAAGTAGCCACTTTTAGGTTTCAGTAGCTGTTTAAAATTTAACAGCTTCCATCCAAAGTCATCACAGTTCACAATACTTACGTGTTTCTACACATTTCAGGCAAATCTGCATTTTATAGCCTCATTTGTGGTTGCATTCAGCAGTTTAATAGTAATCAGGAAATGAGTGAGAAGTCTTCCATGACTAAACAGCCTTCCCCAGAAGGTGCTGCATTCTTCTCACGTTCCTTAGAGGTAAGGAAGAAAAGAATTGAAAAGTTCAAGTACTATATATCACCAGGAAGCCAGGTATATTCAAAATGCAAATATGTCCCAGAATGAAAAAGCAAGCTGCCTGCCAGTAGTTGGTAGATTCATTTCCCTCGTTTCCCTCTCAAAATTTGATTGTTTCTATCCAGCATTACTCTCCTGTTTTACTGATGAGTATAATGTCAGACAGTCTTTAGCAGATTAGTATCAGGTTGGTTGTCTGAATTTCAGATCGCTATCATTGCTGCACCCTCAGAATTGATAGCAGAATGTTTCTGTGCAAAGGATTAATCTGATGTATGTGGCACAAAATGAGCTTTGTCAAATGAGTTCCTTGCACAGAAAAGCCCAGCAGAAATGTCACAGTGGTGCTATTTCCCCATAATAATAAGGAATAATAGACATAGGGAGAAATTGTGAGGTCCCTTACAGCTTTTTAATAATTTAATAGGACTCAAAATAAATCATAGTATTTGACTGCATAACAGACATGGTTTTCCTTAATCAATGAATGCAATTCTTCTGGATTTCTGATCATCTCTGTCCCTGCAGTCAGTCCCTCATTACCAGGAGCCTGTTTATGTGTTCATGGCCATTAGACACACAAATGTAGCCTCCATCCCAAACAGAAAAATCCTGGTGAGTGTTGTGCCTGCAGCTGAAGCAACAACGTGCCTTATTCCCTGAGAACTCAATCTTTTGTCCTCGTTAATAGGCCTCTAATGCCATGACCCTGTTTCCAGGTACAATCCCTCCTCTCATCAAGTCGGTTGTGCAAAGTGAGGAAGGGCTGGGAACCAACGAAGGGCTAAAGATGCTGGTGACCATCTCCTGTATCTTGGTTGGGGTCTTGCTGCTCTTTGTGATGCTGCTGATCGTGAGGAGGAGGAGGAGGGAGCAGAGGCTGAAGAGGCTGCGAGGTAAGGTGGTGTCTGTGGAACTTCCCTCTGTCTGAACTTAAAAATAGGAGTGGGGCTGCATGTGACCAAAGTGTGCAATCCTCAGCTGGGATCATTTTCCTGCAATACTGAACAAACTGCGTGTGTTTTCTACAGAAATTCCTTCTTTTTCATTTGGGCATAAGTTTCCAAAAAAGAAAAAAAGATAATATATCCATTGGTATTATTTTGCATGGGGGGAAGGAAAATATTTCTCATTGGTTTGCTTTCCTTTTTTTGTTGTTTGTTTGCTTCCCTCAATGACCTGAAAGTGGATTTTTTTCTGAAAGATGAAATCAGATGTTCTGAAGACGAGGGAATCTCAGTTTTCCAGCAGATGCTGACCATGATTTCCAAATTATAAAGCGAAAGTATCCAGATATTAGTGGGACTGAACACACAACCAGATATTCTCAGATTTGTTACCAGATTTTCCCCATGATTTTTTATAATAGAACTTACACAACACTTCATTGTTCACTGACCTTTCATTGTCACTGTTCTGTATTTCTTCTAATCCTTATTCAAATTCAGTTGTTTGCTATGTAAATAAGATTTATATCTGTGAATTCATTCAGGTTTATCATTTTTCTAGCAAAAACTCCTGGCTGAGCCATAGCCAAGTTTTTGATCCTTGCAGTCTGACACTGCTCCCCTGTAGCTTTTGCACTGGCAAAAGGTATTTTGGGAAGGTATTTGGGAAAAAACCTTTCAAATCCAAATCTGAATTAATAGTAAAACAATTTATCATCTGCAAAATATAAGCCTCTTCTCTTCCAGGAGCCACCAAATTGATTAGTTATTTGTACTTTAACCAAAATTTGATCATGGTACCTATTAAAATCAGGGCTAACCCTATGTCTTCCTTCTGACCTTCCTACTCATCTCTCTTTTGGGTCTCATTTTGTCCTTTGTAACAATATTTTGGAGCTAAAAAAAAAAAAAAAAA